>PPHD01008688.1:0-21477 GCA_002909625.1 Bambusicola thoracicus | reverse complement strand
ATAATATATTTATAATAGAATAGTTTGCAACTATTCTGAGTTGGTAGATTTTCTATGGATTCATTGAACAGACTGCCAAGAGATAAATACTTTTGAGGCATTGTTATAAACTATTCAATAGTGCAGAATGTATTTGAAACATTTTTCAAAATATTGGTTAAAAAAAGATCGCCTTTCTATTTAGATCCAAAGTCTATCATTTTCCTGAGGTCTTTGATATTCTCATGCTTATCCTCAAGTTTTTTAAAAGAAAATCATTTATTTTGAAGGATCTTCCTCTGGCACATCACATCTAGAAATAATTTACATAGAAAGCTTAAAATAGCCCCAAACCCTCCTGTTTTAACAGTCTTGTCTATAAAATGAACAAGAGGAAGAAAAAAGGTAAATATTTTCCTTGATCATCAGCTGGCTTAATCATCCTAGGTCGCCACTTGCTAAATACTTCCCCTCATTGAAATGCATGGTTTTGTGGTTATAAGTCGTTGCGGACTGTGGTCTATATTTGGTTCAAGAATAATAATCCATAGTGGTAGGTACAAGGAGCAAGGAACATTTCTTCAACAGTGTTTTTCTCATGCTATAGAACCATTCCCTATTGAAGATGTGCATATTAGAAATATATGTTCCATGCATGGGTAATGTTAGGGTAGAGCATCCTTTCTTCATGAAGGCATGACATTGCCACTGCCTTTCACTCAGTCTGGTGCTGTCGCCTCAGCAGCCCCTGGGATGCTGTGTTACTGCTAAGATGTTTCCAGTTTAGCCTACATGAATAAGAGATTTGGGGGGACTTCTCAAGATGTATCTCTTATACTTGCTTCACACTTTCATGCTTTACTTCCAGTCTTTGGGAGTATAAGACAGTTATTTGGGGAGGGGGAGAGAAAACCACAGAAAGCTGAGAGCCTCATTTAATCCCAAGAGATAAGGCCACAAGCACAGGCCTGTGCTGTCAAAGACATAATGAGAGCCAGCAGCTGTCCAGAAAGCTTTAATTTAGTACATGCATTTTCTGATGATCACCCCTTGAAATCATTCATTTCTGTGGGTAGTTTGCTGCACTGCAAAGCTGACTTATTGCTTGTGGTGGTTTTTTTTTTTTTTTGTTTGTTTTTTTCTTTCATCAAAAGGATGCAAGTCTTCTCACTGCTTACAAGATTACGGTTTGATATAGCATGTGCTTGTGACATGATGCCTATAAGAGAATCTCTTCAAGGGTCAAGCCTTAACTCTGAATTGTTGTACAGCAAGTAGAATATTTGTATGCATCTTTGGCAGGTCGGTGTTTGTTTGGAAATTAGTCTTTTTCATACGTCATTTAATTGTAGATTCCTTTCTCCATATTCAGTGAATCTACTTAGCTGCCTTCCCTACAAAACTCAAATATCTGATGGTTGTTATTTTGTGAACTTTTGATACTGGTACTGTAGCTTTAAAAGGAAGCAATAGTGATTTAACTGCATGTTTCTTTTATTTTATTATATTTCCATTCTGAAAGAAAAAGGAGTTCAGAGAAAAGTCTCTAAAATTACCAGTCTGATATGAGAGTAAGCAGCTTCTCTTTGCTGAGGTGCACCAAATATCAAACTCCAGACTGTCTTAGGGTTTGAGGTTTTATTTGAAGGTAAAATTAAAGATGAAAACTTGAGTGTAAAATGTTTTTATAATCATTAACTATATAGAATGTTTTTAAAGTATTTCAAAATGCTGATCCAACTTAAACCTCAATGTATGCACAAATTTTTGAGTTTCATTGGTTCTACTTGATCTACACATCCATGTGAGTAATTTCACGCTTATTTTCCTAGTATTTCCACCTATTGTCTGGACAGTGATTTATACATGTGTGCTTTTAACCCCCCTGGGGAAAGGTACATACAAACCTTTTTCTGACATGTACTTCATTTTCTCAATTTTCTGTGAGTAGGAACTCACTTTTTGAGGAAAGATGGGATTCTTTTGTATGCAGAAGTTGGAAATTAAGAAGAATAATTTGAGATTAAATTCTAATCTCTTAACAGCATTGATGCTCTGGCCCTGCTTTGCTGCTCTTCCTCAGACCTGACTTGTAGAAAAAAAATTATGGACATGAAGAATGTACATTTAATTTTTTTCTATCTGTAAAGACAGCTATAAGCTTGTCAGTTACACTTAGTGATGCTGGTGGCGCTCATTATGCAACTGTTTTTTCAGTTGAAGTTTGGAGGCGGTCACTGAAATTTGGATGTGGTTTCTCCATCACTTAAACTACTGTGAATCAGAGGAACCTCCAGAAGAGTTAACTGAGTGCAGCACTTGTTCATGGGAGGGATTGATCTGAGTTGGGCATGGCTACTACATGCGTAATGGGTGTGCCGTTGTGATCAGCAAAGCTAGTGCAGACTCAGACATAGGAGTATTCAGACCTAACCTTTTTCCAGTTTTACTGGGTAACGTTGAAGGGTTCCTCAACCTGTTTTTGTCAACACTTACCTGAAAACATCTTTAAAAGTTTTTTGACATTCTGAACTCAATCACCACACTTACCATGTAAATCTGACTAGCTACTGTAGAATTTAGTGGTTTGAAGCTAATATATCCAGTCAACAAGTCTTCTGTTGTGAGCTGAGTGAATGTTTGTTGTACTTGTTTTATAGTTCACTTTTGTTTTTAAGTCAAGACAGTATGAAACCTTAAAAATAAACGGAATAAAATTCCACCACTTAAAAATCAACCTTAAAATGGTGAACACTGGTAAACAAAGCTGAGAATAATCAGTTAAGAGAGTAATTCATGGTTTAAACAAAAATAAGCCTACCAATAAGCACCTGCTTAATTTTCTGCATGCTTGGATTTTTATGGGCTTACTGTTCCAAGCAAGCTGAAGCACAAGTTCTAGACTGCTTCGGCAGGAAGGAAGTTCACTGGGCAAAGCTTCCAGAGCTAGAAACAAATTTGAGCAGTAAGAAAAGTATTTGATATTGCATGAACAATATCAGGCCTGTGTTTATTAAGTATGGCTTATATAGTCTTTCATGGTGAAAAGATTTTAAAATAAACATAACTGCCAACCTGAAAATAAAGGCAGAAAGTGTAAAGGCCAAAAGGCTGGAATTATGGCTGAGTCGGGACGCTGTGACGTGCACTCACAAGAACCGTGTTGGCAGGAAATGGTCAAACAGAGATGGGAGGAAAAAAAAATACAACAATCAGGTGGCCAAATATTTTCTAAGGAAGAAGTTGGCAGGAAAACACTTGTATAAAAAAAGCAGTACCAATAAGGTGAAAAAGCTTGCTTTTGTGCTTTTTTTTTTTTTTTTTTCCCACCCTAAAGAAAGAGAACAGTTATCAACATTTTGATTTACTTCAAAAACAAGCAGTTTGGCTGGCAGCCATAGGTAGCCCTGCTGTGACAAAACATTTGTGGTTGATACTAAGCTTTATGGTTGCCATCAGTCAAGAAGCACTCTGTGAAAGGTTAGCACAGAAAGTGTTTTATTTCTGGTGTGCTTCAGTTATTTTAAACACTTTTTTCCTGAAACAAAAGTATAAAGTAATCGTGTTTCCTACAACATATAAAATAAACAAATGAAAATAGATGATACAGATAAAAAAAGCCACATTGAAAAACCTCAGGATAAAGAAAATATAAAACAACTACAGGAAATCTAGGTGTATGAAACATGTCATCAGTAGCCTTAAATCTCATTTTTTCTGCTTTTATGCAAAGTTTTGCTAAAACCAGGTGTTTGGTTTTGTTTCAATTTGGTTCTTCATTGCTTGGTCCCCTATCCAGTTCGTCATGCTGCCTTGGACTTAGACGCAGTACTTCAGTGGACATTTGGTTTCATAAGCAGTGTCAGTATTCCTTTAGAATCTCAAAGTTCATTAATCACTTGTTCTGACTCTATCCTCTAAAGTGGTAAAGTTATTGGGGTGTAAACTTACTGGTATATGTGTGTTCCTGTAGTTTTTTAAGCCAGCTGAATTCTCCCAGAAAGGGGAACATTGTTCTCTTCTGTAATTACAAACTGTTTCCAGAGATGGTTGTCCTCCAAATCAGGATTTTCTTTGTATATTCATGTTGCGGACAGGTTCCTTTGTCTTCACGAAGAATATAATCATAGAATCACAGAGTCGTCATAAAATGGCTTGGGTTGGAAGGCACCTCAAGGATCATCAAGCCTCCCTGCAACAGGCTGGGCTGCCTGCTGCTAAATCTAGTACTAGATCAGATTGCCCAGGGCCCCATCCAACATGGCCTTAAGCTCCTCAGGGACAGGGCATCTACAACCTCTGGGCAGCCTGTGTCAGTGCCTCACCACTCTCTCAGTAAAAAACTTGCCCTAACATCTAATTTACATCTCCCCTTCTTTAGTTTTAAAATATTCCCCCTTGTCCTATCACTATCTACCCTTGTAAAAAGTTGATTTCTCTTGTGTTAATAAATTCCCTTTAAATATTGGAAGGACAGAATGAGGTCTCCCTGCAGCCTTTTCCGGGCTGAATGAGCCCAGTTCCTTCGGCTTGTCTTCATAGGAGAGGTGCTCCAGCCCTTAGGAAATCCCTTCCTAAGTCACTGTAGTCTGTAATCCAGTTTGAAAAGCAGATCCCAGTGACTTAGTTGACTTGAACTAAAAATGTAAATTAAAACATCTTGATGCAGACATAAGCGTGAGTACATGTGACCAGGCACTAAGTCCTATTTTACAAGAAAAACTGAGAAACTATTATATTCCTGCTGCCCTGAGGAAAAAAAAAAAAAATGCTATGGGCATGTTATAATCCCTTGAATTACAATGAGGTTATCCTGGAAACTTCATCATAGTTCCAAGAGGTGTCATCTTAGGTAACAGTGTTTCTTTCCAAGACACTTGTTCTAGGTAGAGTTGCTTTTTATAAGTAATTCAGATTAATGTCTCAAAGTCTGGAAGAATTTGCAGGCGTGACTGAGGGCAACTGTTTTAATGTTGCTTTACCCTCAGCTGTACTGTAGTGTTAGGCCTAAATGTCACAAGGATGATACTGTTCTTGACAAAGTAGGAATAGAGGTTATGTCACACAGTGGATGCTATGCTATTGTGTGTAGGTTTTTTTTTGTCCTTAACCTGTTCTTGATATGGTACTCACAGGATTATTTTACTGCAAATTAGAATAAATTAGTGGAAATTAATTTGTGATTTAGAGCAGCTGAGGTCCCCACCAGTGGCAAAGGTCCTGTTCACTTTGGAGACAGCAGGATTAAACCTCCTTTCAGGAACATGCAGCATATTTCAGTAAGAACACATTACATAACATGTCCCATATTTCTTTCTGTTTTTAGTATACCAGTATTATGAAAATTATGTTCACATTAATCATTATAGCTGCTCATCTTTTTATGTGAAAATAAATTATCCTCTGCTGTCCTTCCTGCACAGAAACATATTTAAATCAGAACAAGTATATACATGATTGGTTCAGGGAAGGGAGTGTCAGCTAATGGGAGCTTTGCTAGTGCAAAAGTATGAAACCAGGATTTGTCTCTGTACTCAGTGGATTGCAATGCTGTGTGGTAGTGTCACTTGCCAAAAAAGATTTCCACTTTAGTACGTGCATAGCTCCTTTGAATGTCAATGGAAACTGCATGTATTCATTATAGGGAGACCTACAGTCGAATCTTAAGTAATACTAAATCCTTCAGCCTATCATTGCGTATCTACTTCTGAAAATACTTCTGCTGGAAAAGCAGCACTTTCTAGAAAGCAGCTATGCAACTGACAAAAACAGCATGCCTCTAAACTTCTATTTAAGATTGTCCCTGACTTCAGTGAGACTGTTTTCAGAAAGCATTTAAAATCAAGATGTCTGAAATGCATGCAGCCACAAAACAGAGGCTGATTTTAAGACATGATGGGCATTTATGTATGTTATTAGTTTTTGGTCCTCAACACTTCTGAAAAGTCATTTTTATTTGAACATGAATTTAGTGACTTACCTTATCCAAGACTGTAAATATAGAAGTTAGGTTATTTTTAGAATTCACAATGCAATACTGGGCTAAAGGACTTTTGACGTGGAGATTACTGTTTACAAAACCACAAACATAGGCCAGCATTTTTCAGAAACCATCAATTCACCTTTCTTCTTATTCATTATGTGACATTAATAGGGAAGACTGATATGAGTTAAAGGTTGGTTAAAAGCTGGTTCTAAATGGTTCTCAGGGAACTGAATCTGTATCCAGTGGTCTGTTTTCTCAAGTGAACAGATCTGTTGAAGGTTTGTCCTCAGAACAGTGAATTTTCCTTTAAAGTTTGGGATGGGTTGTACATGGAAAGTAAATTTCATATTTGGCCTCCAAGGAGAGATTAATTTCTATGAATTTACATTCTTCTTGTGCAGAAGTCTGTCTCTGACTTTCTCAAGGTGTTTGTGTAATTACACAGACTCAGTATGGTATACTGTTTATTTGTTTTTTCAGAATAAAAAACGAGATGCAGACCCCATTTTTTGAATTACAGGTCTCTGAACTTCTTTTCCACCCGGTGTTTTCATTATCAAAGAAACTTGAGAATTCTTGATTTTATTTGTGTCAATTTTGCTGTGGAAAAGACATGCCCTTGCCTACTACCAAAGCTGTCCCCATATGATGATGATGGCAACTCTTCTTTCAGAAACTAAAGCCCAATTTGAAAAAGATTCAGCACTGTCATTACTGTAAGAAAAATATCAATTAGATTTCTCATGCAGGATTTTTTTTTTTCCATCTCACATGTAGGGAACCAGTTCCTGCATTCAGTGGTGCAAATCCTTGGTGACCATCTTAAAAGAGATTTTGTAAAATTGTACTGATGGCGTCAGTGGTCTGCTTTGTGACATTTCCAGTGTTTGGATATTTCCTAGTGATCCAATTAACTTATAAGTTACAAAACTACATAGACCAGTGTTTTTCAGTAACTGTCATTTCACCTTTTTATTCATGATGTGACGATAACTGGGAAGACTAAATAACGAGTTAAAGACTACAACAATTAACTGACAAGTTAATTGGAGTACTTCATGGCTGATATGTACAGAGCACATAATCAATCAGTTATTCCTTTTTTTTTTTTTTAAGCTAATGCAAAAGAACTGTATTAGAAATACCATTACTATGCTACCACATCATCAAGATGCATCATGATCTTATCTTCCAGAAGTATTTTTAATTGACTCTTGTTGTCATACATAACCTCGTTACATGAGAATGGAAACCATATGATTAATTTAAGCAAGTGTTAACTTTAAAACTATCACACATCACAGCTGAGGAAGTGTTAATGTGTTATACCAATATGACCACTGTGAAATACAAAACATTATTCTAATGTTTGTACATCTGGTGTGTGATTGTTTTGGGGAAAAATTCTAAGTTTATGACTCACTCCATGTTTCTGCCATTTTTTCCTTTATTTGTTACTGGTCATGGACAAAAGATTGTCAAGGGAGCAGACTGACATACCAAGTCCATATTTTGCAGTATTTATGAAAGGTGTATGGTGGGTTGGAAACTGTTTTTACCAGGTATTAACACCAGGCTTGGGAGTAGCATTTGCTGTGTCAGTACATCCAGATTACAGCATCCTCAAACTACCCCTTTAATTTTTTTAACATTTAATATTTACTCTGCAAATAATTGTGAATTCAAGTACATAGCTGTTAAAAATGGAGAATCAAAGACCAAGTATTGCTCCATATTTTGCTATGCATAGATCTTTGCATAGATGGCCACAAGAAGAAATAGTTTAAAATAGGACAAGGAATATTTCACTCTTGAAAAATGCTTTATTCCATATTAATGTTGTTGCTGTTACTTCTTTCTTCACTGATTAACCTAGCTTAGAGGCACTGCAGGACTAATGAGCTTGTTAGATGATTAACAGAAAACAAAACTCCTAGCTTCTCATATTTTCCACTTTATGAGAGTCCAACCATGCCACAGATATTTTCCATTCTCAGTCTTGATATCCTACAGATGTGGAATTGAGTCCATACACTGTATGGGAACACATCATGGAATTGTACATGTGTGTTTCACTTTACTGAGTAATTTCTCCATTACTTTAACCACACTGAATGTGGGCACTGTGCCTGGTGAAATAGTACTTGCTGTACCAATGCTTTTATTCACTTCCATTCACATGAGTCTTATCGGTAAAATCAAATCAAAACTGCCAGTTTTTGCAGATTATTTACTTTTCCAAATTCCTCTTTTTCTTAGGATGGCAAACAGAAAGGAAAAAGAAAATATTGAATGCTAAAGCAGTAAAGAGGGAGGTCTGGAACTTCATGTTTTCTTTACAGCTCCATCTTCAAAAAAATACACTGCAAACATCAAAGTCATTGGTGCAGGACTCGGAGCTTTACTGGATGGAGAACCAAGAGATAAAAATTTATTTCCCTAGAAATTAATTAATCCCTTTCATCTGAGCCCTGACAGAAGCTGTTCTTCCATGTCATTTCATTGGGAAAAATAACATATGGAAATTAAAATCCCAGAATGTTTTGATTTGGAAGTGACATTAAAGATCATCTGGATCTTTAACCCCTGCTGTTGCTATCCACTAAATCAAGCACTAGATCAGACTGCTAGGGCCCCATCCAACCTGGCTATGAGAACCTCCAGGGTGAACATCCACAACTTCTCTGGGAAACCTGTGCCAGCACCTCATCACCCTCTGAGCGAAAAATGTCCCCCTAACATCTAAATGTCTCCTCTTTTAGTTTAAAACCACTCTTGCTTTTTCCATCTCTATCCACCCATGTAAAAATGTGATTTCTCTCCTGTTTTTATGTTCTCTCTTAAGTATTGGAAGACCGCAGTGCAGTTTTTAGATTGTTTCTTCAATTGATTGGGAGTTTCCTTGTGTATGGTAACTGCTGAGTCGTGGCCTGAACCACTGATTAAGCAGCTGGAGAAAGGAGAGGACTCCGTCAGCCGTGGGAGCACAGCTGAAGGCAATTCACCTATGTGACCAGAAGGGGTGGAGCCTGGCTGCACCTCTCTTAGACCTCATTTAAGGGCTGACTGCCAACGGGGAGGGATCTCTTTCTGGAGATTTCTCTCTGCTGAAGTTTTCCCCTGTGAATCTGGAGTCTTCTGATACAGTTGGGCAATCTTCTTCCCTTCCTTTATAGCACTTTTCTATTGTGCTGGTCCTTCTGTCATCACACTTTTGTTATAATGCCTTTCCTGTTGTATTGATCTGTTTAATTGCTACACCTTGGCATTTATTTTTGGGCTGTAAGAATGTAATTGTACTAGTTGTTAAGCATGCACTACTACTATAAATAGTGAATTATAGGTGAAGGTAAGAGCCGGGTATGTCTGTACTGGAGTCTATTGTCTAAACAGCCTTGGGCCATTCATGTGATCTTTCACTGTCATATTTTCTTCCATTTGTAAAGTGAGATAATAATATCTATCCATGCCATGGCACTGAGGTCAGAAATAATTAGCTAGTATCTATGTGATGGTAATAAGATAGCATGCTGTTAATACCTCCCATCTCTTCTTATTTAGCTCAGTTTTATAGCATTTAAGTTCCACTTCTGTTACAGTGTAAACATGGGCTAGCTGATAATTACATTGGTTGGTGTATGGTGATCTCCTCTAACTCTACCGCTTCTTCTTTATAGAAATAGAGTCCTTGTCAGTGAAAGCCTATAGGTTGTTACTATCTCTATGTGAATTGTGTACCATTGCCCTCTGTTGGACAGCGCTAGACTTTGTTCAAGTGCTGCTTGACTTACTGTTCAGAGCTTGGAAGTTGGGCACTGAAAGAATACATGAAATATTTTTTTTTCAGGAATGTCAGTGATTTTTTTTTTTTTCCAAAAAGGTAATTACTTTATTAGAACTTGTGCACTGTAGGATCCTTCCTTTCCTATTAATGAAGATTAAGTTGCACCAGAAGTAAAGATTTGCAAACAACTTTATATATAGCTGCTCATGGATGCTGACTTAGCAATTGTCCCAGCCTGAATTTTGTGTCAGATGCAACTGTGCTTTCATCAGCTAAGGAAACAGAAATAGTTACAGCCAATCCCAATCAAACCACACAGTTTTGGAAAAGCTTGAGATATAAAAAACATGATAGTATTCTGTAAGTAAGGCTGAAGTGTTTAGTGACAATTTGACTGTATTTTAGCAGAAAAAAAATGAAATCTACCAGCCAGCTTATTTATTGCAGCTACTTAAAGGTGTGTATAGGTTCTTCATATTCCAGGGTGTTTACAGAGTGCTAGTCCACTCAGCTATTTCATAAAAGAGGATAGAAAAATAAATCTTTGATTTTGTTTTCTTATTGTCATGGCTTGATCAGGGCACAGTCTCCAGTGGCACAAATAGGCACAGTGAGTTTTTTCAGAGTACTATTGATGAAGTCTTTTGCCAAGAGCTTGTGCAGGACCATGCGTCTGTACAGGATCTGGCATCACATGTTCCAGCAACCACCAATCCCTAAAAAAGTGTGGGAACCTACCACATCCTGCAGTTTCATACAGTAGTATCTATCTGCTTCTCTAATGCTTTATCTCTTGCAATTTTTTCCTCTTGCTCTCTACCTGTCTCAGATCTTCTGTGTTCTGTGAGCATTTTGCATACATGAAGGTGAACATTTATTACAATCCACTTACTTTTTCAGCTAAGTGTACTTTTTCAGGAAGTATATATGCTTTTTAAAAAGAACATGTGTTTCATACACACGATAGTGTCTGGAAGGAAGATCATGAGTAATGGCAGATATTAAAAGAAGAAAATAATAAATACCGAAGTAAGATGCAGATGGTCAAATTAATATCTGGAAGAATACACTGTGCCCTTACTGTCGCTGTGAACTTAGTTCTAAATCACTTTGATCTCCACCCTCTGGTACACAGTTTATGGCAGAGCATTCAAAGGAGTAGAAACTATGACAAAAGTCACAAGAAAAAATAAAGCTATTGTTGATAGTGTTTGACCTTTACCCATCTGCCAGCTGTCATCCAACCCTGTATTTATACTGCTATTCATTTCAAGTTAAATACAGAGCAGTCATATGGAACTCTGCTAATGCACATCCAAAATACAGTGATCTGTACATAATTCTGCCAGGGTTAATAGGAGCTTATTAAAACTCAGAAAGAGATGGCTTTTTAATGATCCCTTCCTCTGAGAAACCTACGTGTCAGTTTTGAAGAAGTATCTGCCTAGAGCTCAAGTTCTGTATGGCTACCAAAATAACAAACATTCAGTATCCTTGGGTGGATTATCTAGTTTGTTGGTAATCCATATCACAGGTACAGAACTATCCAATCAGACCTCTGCAAACCAAGGTGCGTTTGGAGTGGCATAACTGTGTATTTAGGATCCTAGGCCTTCATTCCTTATTCTAGATCAAGTCTGGCAAGATGAGGAACATGTTCAGGTTACTTCTCAGTCTGAGCTGGTACTGCATGCCCAAGCAGTGTGGTTTCAGAGCTATTAAGTCCACTGAGAACTGCCAGGATATACTGTAATACAAGGACAATTCAAGTCTGGAAGGCAAGGCATATATTCTGTTTCTTTGTTTGCTCGACTTTGTATCCTGCTATCTAGCTTGTAACTTAAATACGTACTTATCCCAGTATGACCAAAATTAAAATTTCACTTCCCATAATAGCTTCAGCCTTTGGTTTAAAAAAAAAAATCTTTTACATACGAAATATTTCACAGTATTTGTAATTAAGATAGGTCTGTATATTTAGAAAGAGATGTGCAGTCACCTTTCTTCCTACACTCTTCACACTGTCAGTAGCTCTTTAATTCTCATCTGTCCAAATAGACTGTTGACTTAGCATCCAATCCACCTAATTTAGCCGTGTATTTGTGGATGAATTGCTTTTCGAGTGTGCTTCTTCACACTGATTACACAGGATACTGACGCAGTAGCTTGAGCCCGAGGAGTCCCAACTGAGATAACTTTACGTATTTCTGTATGTTGAGAACAGCAAATTCCTAACAGAAGATTATGTTAGGAAAACTGATTAATGCCCCTTTACTACTTTGAAACAATAAGCTTCAAAACACTGCTGACATCAGCTATTGGCTGTGAAATCATGACCTGTTTTAGTTTGTAGTCCTGCACTTTTCTGTGCAGATGAGATTGTCAACCTGCTGACATCAGCGGTAAAACGGTAAAGCTCCCATTGTCTTAGCTGGAATTAGGACTTTGTTCTATGTAGTCAGAAGATTTTTGTTGCTTTGTCTTGTTTTTGCGGTTTCTTTGAGCTGTGTTTTTCACAGGGCGTGCTTACTCAAAAGGCAGGTTTATCCTCTTCTACATTTATTTTGTTGCCCTTCTTTGAACACACACTGGGGCTTCGTTGCCTTTCCTGTAGTGGGATGCCCAAAGCTGAACACAGTACTCCAAGTGTGGCCTCACCACTGCTGAGTACAAGGGGATGATCACCTCCCTGTTCCTGCTGGCTACACTTTTTCTGATGTAAGCCAGGATGCTGATAGCCTTTTTGGTCACCTGGGCACACTGGTGGCCCATGTGCACATTACTGGCTCATGTACACCCTGCTGAGTCATTTATGATAGTGTGGAACCTTGGATGACACCTGAAATCATGGTTTTGAATCTTTCTCCTGGTCCTGTAACTCTGGCAGCGTACAACATCACTGTAAAGAAGGCAAACCCTGGAAGCGAAAAGGTAAGGTGTTAAATAACACTGCTGCTCTCAGTAAGAGGACAGATACAAGCTCAAAAATCAACAGAATCCTGAGTAACTGGCAAGAATTGGATGTAGCTGGCTGAAGAGGGAAAGAAGACTTGAGAAGAGTAGCTGAGCCCCTCCTTGTTAAGAACAATGAGAAATGCTGAATGGGTCCAATCAATAATACATCTGGCCCAGTATTTTTACTCTAGGAGTGGAAGTAGGAGATGCTATGTAAGAGGAATTTGTGGCTCTAGCTACGCACTGCTATCCCTTTCCATCACAAGTATTCTTAATTGCAGAATTAGGAGTATTAGAAGTTACATGCTTGCTTGTCCTCTTTAGTGTCTCTTTATAGGCCTGTCATCTGTGAATTTATGTAATCCCTTTTGAACTATCTTGCTTGTTATGGTACTCTCCCCCTTCTTGACTCTAGGACTTCACTCTAACTGTGCACAAAGCAGTGGATGAAAGGATGCATGTAGCCATCCCATTGCCAAAAGGGAGAACTGTAAATCAGTATTCAGAGAAAACATCCTCACACCTCAGACACATGCAATCTAAGCCATGCTTAAGAATGCAGATGACGCCGTCTTGATGTACAAGGATCACATGCAATACAACTTATTTTTAAAATCCAGTAGCAAATCCAGTGAACAACATAAAAGCATTAATGTTCAATTTGAGAAAAAACAGTTAGTGGCCTGGAAATATCCACTTTTCTTTCTGGACCTAAAATGACTCAATACATCAAATATTCACATTCAGTAACAGAGCAGTCTGGCATCCTGTAGTCACTCCAAAAGCTGTTAAATGTAATGCATCAGAGAATGTAGGGAATTTCAAGAAACTCAAAGCACATTTTCTGGATGGTGACACATCATACAAAAATAATGACTATTCACCTGCACAGTGGAATTTTTAAGCCACTGCAAATTGCTGAGTTTGAGGTTGTTGCATTAAAATGAATCTGGTTTATGCCTTCTTTGTTTACAATCTATTCAAAAACTTACTATATAAAATGAAAACTGTAACCATGAAAAGGAAGAATATTGATTTTTCTTGCAACCTTCAAAACCCTTTATATACCTTAGGTATTTTAAGATACTTTCAAGTTTTTTCACTTCCCCAAGTTTTACATGCACCAATCACTTTTATAGAGAGCAAAAGCCTTCTTACTTTACCAATGTAAAAACTGCTTAGTGATTCGTCAGCTCTGTTCAGTTAAAGAGTGGAAATCTGATCTGAATGTTCACAGCTAGATTGTACATACTTACATCCTTCAGAGCCGTTCACTGAATAGTCTGAACAATGTTAAGATGGGGTTCACAATTTATTCTCCGTATTTATTTCTTTACAAGTAGCATGGTTCAATTAAGAATAAACAACAAGAGAATACAGCAGTGCAGCCCCTCTAAACAAACCTGCAGTGAATGAAGAGAAGTTTAGATGCGTGTAGGAAATGAATGTTAGTTGCAGGTTTTTACTGTGGGGATGAAAATGTTCAAATGATAAAAGGTCTGACCATGTTATTTTACCGTGGTAGACTGCGCTTCGCTCTGTTGCCTTTCTTTGCTTATTCAGTATGAAAATGAAATTCTGCTGAATTGACGTGCTGCCATTTGACCTGATGTTGGTTTAAGCTTTTAGAAGCTCATATCAGCCCAAGGTCACTGACAGGCAGTCAGTAAATCTAAAAATAGTACAGGAAAAAAAAAAGGGAGAGAGATTAGGCTTTACTTGGGTTCAGATTATTCAGAACAAGCAGACAAGAATTTAGAGAAAGCAAAATTGTGTTTCTCATCTGATTGGTCAAATCACTTTATTAAATGATACAATTTACATCTCTGGTGTACATTCTCAAATAAAGTGTCTTTTGCAGTGAACAAAAAGCCTGTAGTAATGAAAAGCCTTTTATAAAGACAATGCGGTCTTTTGCGACTGAGCAGAAATGCAACGTGAATAGATATTTGGTTGTGTTAAAGTGAACCAAAATGAAAACAAATTATGAACAAGAATTGTGATTGTCATCATGTAGTGTAACTGAAGAAAGTACATTTTTAGTTACGTTGTGTATTCAAATCCTTTCCATAATAACAGAGGCAATGGAGAGTGAACAGAAGAACCCCATTTAAAATACCAAGATATTTTTTCCCCATTTATTGAACAGATCTGTGCATTCAAAAACAAATGTAAGAAATATTTGTATTAATATATTCAGAACTCACACTCAACAGTTACAAATATTTGTGATAGAAAGATGCTTTGCTAGTGGAGGAATAGGGTGAAGAACAGAGAGTGAACAATGCTCTGTGGTTATTCATAAGGCTGTGTATGCATTACCATTTCAATTAATAGTCTGGGCCTGCTGCTTCCATTGAAGTCAGTTCATTGTCTCAATCTGGTTTTAGCCTGATTTCCTTTGTAAACAAGGCTACGTGGTCTGTCTGCATGTTTCCATATTTGTCTGTCCTCTCATTCATAATATTTAAAATGTTTGTTTCTTTCTATGTGGCAGTGGAATAGACCTCAAAAATAATCAATTTCCCACAGACTTCTTAAAAGCAGACATCTGAGTGGAGGATATATACGCTTTATCAGTGTTGCTATTGAGGGAAATGCTATAGGATGAACTTATCCCTCATTAGACCCGCGAGAATCCATATGGGAAGGAGAACTAGCAAATCTTCAGCAGCAGGAAAGAAAAATCTGTAGCAGATTATGTTAAACACCCAAATTAATCTATGATAAGATACAAATTCATAGGAAAATCAGCACCATTAATTCTCATGATCATAGAAGTACTTACTGATGAATCCCTTCTTATCAACAGAAGAAAATTGTCATGTTCTCTTTTTTTCTTGGGACATTGAAAGAAAGTCAGTAATTCTGTCTGAAGCTCTCTTTTCTGCTGTTTGTAAGTGCTTGGTGCCTACTTGGGTGTTTTTTGTAAAGCTGATCCTGAAGTAAGATTTCCTATACTGCCATGTGATCACAACATTAAGGCCCTCCTAATATCATTCTGTGTCTCAACTTTTTTGAAATATAAAAATTTAGAAAGACTTTTGACAATTTTGAATTGCATGTACCAGAACATTAAGCAGACATTTCCTTTCCTAAGCACACAGTTCCTTCTTCCACACGTGACCTTAGAATTCATAACATTATTTTCAGTGAGAATTCAAAAGACACACACTTGATTCTGAGAATTAAAATAATTGCATTTGGTAAAAATGTCGTACTGCAAACTTATTAATCTATTTTCTAGTTTAACAGTGTAAAGGATGCAGTTTCAAACAAAAATCCGAACTTGTCTTAGATACTGGGAATCGTTTTTATTATTATAATACATACCACAGTTCAGCAAAATACGTAAGCATTAAATAATTTTCAGAATGTAGTCCCTCTGTAAAATACATGTACACTAACATTTATTGAATACCTAAGACTTTAGTGACTTATAAACATAACTGCTGGATATCAATTATGCTGAAATCGGGTGAAAATTTACATATATTTCTAGGGAAATAGGCCTGGATCCAAACACATACTCCTAAGGCTAATGGAACTACCACAATCCCATTGGTTTCGGTGGCAATATTCCCAGTGGTGATGAAAAAGGACATTATGGAGTGCTGCAGAGATTAATGTGGATTTGTTTGTTTGATTGTTTGTTTTACGTGGCAGGAAAATTTAATCTGATTATATAAGTGTATGACTCTCAGGTGCAAAGTTCATTTTCAGACATATCGTGGCAGCCTTGTTCATGTAATGTTTCTAAATCATCTTTGTTTTACATATTCATAAGTTACAAAATAAATTTGTAAGATGGTATAGCACTATGACCCAAATTTAAAGATTTACAGCTTCCATGTCTTCATTTCCTGACTGGTCAAAAGGATCACCTGTTTTCAAGGAGTCTTATATTTGACTAGAGAATTACTGCCAACGTAAACTTCTTAAAGGTGTTTTTTCTTGCAGTTAGTTGCTCCTAAGGGAGGTTTCAGCTCAAAGGAACTTTGTTTACTTTTCTCTCTTCTTTATACCAATTATATTTTATAATTTCTATAATGGAAGACTGTTTGCAGATGGGAATGGTTCATAGTATGTTATTTCTTAAATATGTATCTGTTTCAGTTTTCTAATCTAATCACTTTACACAGAGCTGATAACTTTATTGAAAATAGGGATAGTTAACAGTGTTTCTGCAGTAGTTGTAGTTGGATGTGCCCAACAGATCCTTAAAGAATGCCCCAAAAAATGAGGAGGATGCAGAGAGCTTTGTGAAGCTTGGAGTATTCATTTAATGCCTTAACAACATCTAAACTAGCCAATAAGCTTGCAATGCATATATTTTTAGACACACATGACTACTGTTTAAATAAGCTGTAAATGCAAGGTATTTATCATTAGCAACAATTATTTGCCATCTCTTCAGATCCATCAGGATAGCTTAACTCTAACCAACTGTCCAAGTATTCACTACTCATACTAAACTCACACCACTGTAACACATATCATAAACCCTCTTTCACAAACCACCTTCTACACAGAGCAGGTATTGTGCTTGATGAACAACTTACGTTCATCAACTTCATGTTCACCATCAACTTAATGTCTTCTGAACTGAGAATACAAATCAAAAAAGCCTTCTAAACATTGAGCTACCTAGATACTAAGAATAACTGCCCAGCCAGTCAGACAATTAGATGCTGTAACAGTACATGTTCAGCAAGTAGTGCATTTTGCAGAGGAGTAAATGCTGTTCCAGACTCTTACTTGAGTTTATTACACAATTTCCTTGCTATCCAGTTTAAATACAATCTAAACACTTTCCTCATCCCTTTTGTTGTTCAAGTATCACAGTACTGGTCTCTGTTATCAACGCCTTTCTTCCTGTTGTATTTAGATTGCTCAATTAATTACAATGTGTAAAAATTCATTGAAACAGTCATGAAATCAATCTGAAATGTATGACTGTGTAAAACATGTTGTAGAAATTCAGGTACCATGAACACAGATGTATTTTAAATGCTACCATAGTGTAACAATTCCTTGATTTATTTTGCTAGCTCTTTTCTAAAATGAAGTAAAGAAAACTTAGGACCAATAACGTAATGTTCCTCAATCTTCAGTTTTCACTGGAACTTTCTCAAGGCTGGTTCTATTTGGTAACCTGGAACTCGAGTGTCTAACACATCCAGAAAACCTGCAAGATCCTGCAAAATACTTCTTGCCTTTAAAATGCCCTTTTTTAAATTTCTTTTTCCTTTTCCACATTAACTTAACTGCAAATGCTTCTACAGTCTCCATCTAACTCCTTTCTGGGTTTTTGTAATGAGGACATTGGTTGTCCCACCTTCATTCCTGTCCCACCCCCAAGAAATATGTAATTTTCCCCTGTTACAAACAGAACTATCTTAGGTTAGGTGTAAAACTGAGTCTATTCTAGCAGCTGCTAGCCCTGAAGTCAAGTGAAAACTGTGCTCCATTCAGTTTTGCCTCCTCATTTCTTTAGTTCAGAGATGGCGAGGCCAGCAAGAAACTTTCCTTCTCCAACTCAAATCTAAGACTTATAAAGTTGGAAGAAGAGAAAATATGCCAGGCCCTTCTGCTGTTCATGTTGGACGCCTCCATCCCTTTGGCTGTGGATTGTAGTTTGAATCAGCTGTTGACAAGCCATAGTCAGACCTGGAATCCATGGACATTATATCAGGATCTGTTTGGGATCGTTGACTGCAGTAAGCATACTGCTGCTGAGAGCCAGCCTGTGTGGTGGCATTTGACACAGACAGAGAGCTTTTTCGGGCTGCTGTAACACCCGGTTGCTTCCCTCCTAATAAGGCTAGGCTAGCACTTGGGCCTGGAGGATCATAAGAAACTTTTTTTTCCCATTCATCTGGAGGCTCAGGAAGCATTTTCCTGTGTGCAGCTGATACTACATTAGCAGCAATGGATTCCTGCATATTTTGTGGCCCAAAAGCTTCATCCACTAGACCAAGAGGGGATTTTGCTGCTGCTTCCCAGGGAGTCAGTCTCTTGCCAGGCTTGTCAGCTGCTGTGTCTGGTTTGCTGAAGTAGTCAGGGGCAGGCTGAAATATAAGAGGAGAAGTGGGAGATGTGGCTCGAGAAATGAATGAAGGTTTCCCAGGAAGTGATAATGAACGTCCACTGCTTCTTTCCTAGGAAAACAAAATATCAAATATAGATGAAGTCATGAAACAAGGAGAGCAGAAGCCTCTTTTCTTCATTGGAACAACAAACCCTGTAACATCCTAGCAATCCTGTTTTATATCTACTTTTTAATATTTTAATGGAAAGAGATGAGGTATGAAAAAGGAGGTGAAGAATCAGGAAGAAAGAGCAAAGTGAATTTATGGGGAACATAAATAAACTAAAGGCAGGCTTTTGTTACTAAAAAGGTACAATTCTGTTAGCAGTGGTTCAACTTTACTTCCATCTCCACTACTTAGCTAGTATGTCCTGCTCTGAAAAAAAAACCAAAAACTATTTCTAATAATGAAAAAGGAAGTCGTATTGCAACAGTTCTTTGTGTGTTTACATGCAGACACAGCCTAATGTACTTGCTTACAGGTTCTGTCCAGGACATCTGTCCAAGAGCATATCTTTGGCAGTCTCCTCCTTTCCAGGAAGACATTTCTTACTCTGAGATTATTAGACTTACTCTGAATGAGAATGGGTCCAAAATAAACACACAAAATTAAAAATGTTAATGTAGTCATCTCCTTAATATCTTTACAGGATGCTACTTAACCTGGCTTCTTTAGAAAGCAATGCCCTCAAAATTTCAGAACATTCTGACCCATTTATGGGAGCAATCCATTCATATCTGACAAATCCTAATCTTCTTAGTAATGCAGCACTTTGAAACAGAAACTCTGTTCGTGGGAAGGTTCTGCCCACAACAGTCTTCGTTTGGCATACAAAACAGTTAGAGCCTTTCCCCCAAAGCAGATATGTTCTTTGTATTAGAAAAATTACATTGTTCTTACCAACTAGCCTCCACACGTGGTTCCTCAAGTAATTGATTTACACCCACTGATTCATATCCTGAGGTTTAAATGCCTCTAACTCTGAAATCCCGTGTGAAATTCCAGGCTCTGTTGCCAAAGGCTGTGCTAAAATTTCATTTTAACAGCGTAGACCTATGTTAATTTTCCTGATTAGCTTCCAAAACTTTCAGTACTGAGAACATGATCCAGATGCCAGTCAGTGAGTATCTGATCATATGAAGAAAAGCTTATCCATCAAAGGTTCACATTGAAACTTCATTTTTACAAACTTTTCCGTCACAGGGTCTTGACACACTTAAGAAATTAAATGACCTCTACTCCATACAGGCTTTTATGTTGTGTTTTAATATAAGCTTGTAAATGAGAGATGGAAAGTGAGAAAGAGACTACTGACTGCATTATTTTCAGTCAGTTTG
Organism: Bambusicola thoracicus; assembly: GCA_002909625.1. Lineage (NCBI taxonomy): Eukaryota > Metazoa > Chordata > Aves > Galliformes > Phasianidae > Bambusicola > Bambusicola thoracicus. Next base: position 1,344 of record PPHD01008688.1, on the reverse strand, counting down.
GTGGTGCTCAGCTGAATTTGTTAAAAGTACATAGTGACAAAAAGAGGTCATGTAGTGATAGTTTTGATAAGATTCACAACTAATGCTTTACAATAGGACTATCTTTTCACTGTTTAGCCACAACCAGCTGTTCCCAGTTTGCAGTCCCAGAGAGGAAATTCCTTAGTATTACGAATCGTACCACCACATACTTCTGGTAAATTTTCTCTAAGTTCTACATTTATCTATAAAAAATACTTAGTTTTTGGCAAGTAAGCACAGTTAATTTTTAAGTCTTTACTTAAACCATGACATGATCAAGCATTAAGGATGTGGTTTATCAGATCACCACATACAAACAGGTCCTATCAGCAGAGTGCAAACTGAGAGCATATAAAAAGTAAAAATGTTTGGAAGGTTAGTGAATGAAAGAATATGCAGAACATGTTTTTCAAATAGATGAAGTGATATGCCATCAAGAATGAGTTTATCTTTCTCCAGATTTTCACCAAAGAAGAGGGATTCATACTTCCACAGAGAATAAGAGTCTGGGTAAGAGATCATGCTTGGAACCTAGGAGTGGTAGGGAGTCCCAGATGGGCCTGTCTGAATACTTCTCTTTCCTGTAATGTACTGTAATTTCTTTCTTCACTGAATCTACAGAAAGCAGCTTCTTCAGCATGTCTGATTAGTGCATTTTATTTAAATTATCAGTGACAGTATTTTTAAGGTATGAAATCAAAGTAAGCATGTAAAGTGAGATACAGTTTCTATTACAAAGTAATATAATAACCTCAGCCAGAAAGCTAAGAAGATAGGATTGTACTGAGGGATAAAATAAGTTGATCAAAAAGGTTCTGCTAGTTAGCCTACCTGTCATAACTGCTCTCTGAATGGTTCTAGAATGTGGTCTGTGCTGAATAGAAAAACCTTTTAATGGAGATTCCAAGCTCTGCCAGTAGTACTTCATGGGATTCCAGAGATTCAGAGAGAAATGATAATGTTGACAGAACTGTTGTCACTGAATGTCACTGACATTTCAAGACAAGTCAGATGAAATGCTCTGTTTAGACTGTCGTGTTTAGAGAAAACTTACGGTTTTTGTCAAACGGAAGAGGTATCTTTAAGGCCTAAGTATCAGTAATAAAACAGGAGCTAATTTTTCTTGGCAGTTTGATTAGAGATTTGTGAGTTAAGAAAAGTGTTTCTGTATTTTGTCAGACAAAATAGGTCATTCTACTATTTTACAATGGTAGAATCTTGTAAAAGCAGTGATATGGGACAAAATTAAATGTTCACATTGTGGTGAGTTCTGGAGTTTCTTAGCACAAGTTACCACTTGTATATATACCTAAATATAAGTTA
>PPHD01008687.1:0-21478 GCA_002909625.1 Bambusicola thoracicus | reverse complement strand
GGTGTGTTGTTTCAGATTAAATGACAAACCCCTGCTTCACAGGGCAAGCACAGAGGCTAACAGACTGTGACAAAGCAGAACGCATGGACACGGGCAGCCAATTCCCCTAAACACGGCTTTCTTTGGCCTCGACGTCTGCAAACAAGCGGCCCACAATACAAATGCATGCGTTCCCCTGCACTCCTCACTGTGGGCATGGCCGTGGTCCTGGCCCACCCCGTCCCTATGGAGCCCCGAAGTGGTGGGGCCGTGGGAGAAGGAGCGAGACGGCATCACTTAGCCTTCATTAGGCCAAATTAAAATCAGAACCGAGATGACAATTACAATTTGTGCCCGGCTAATTGTTCACCTCGGAAGCTGATCGTTGTGCAGATTGGGGAAATTAATTGTTTGCAGTCCCAGGTGGGCTGGCTCTGAACCCTGCTGGAGGCGTGGAGCTCCTGCGGGCGCCGCAGCCGGGAGACGTGTGCTGCACTGCTGGGGGGCTGCAGAACCCCAACCCCTGCTGCAACCCACCCCGAGCAGCTGCACAGTGGCTGAATTTGGTGCAGCTTGCAGCCCGGCCCCTTGTGTCCCGCAGCCTGCTCCTTTGCGACGTGCAGCCAGTTCCATGGGTTTCACCCATTGGAAGGGTCCCAACCCACTGCTTGCCATCTCCTCAATGGGAGCACTGCTGTCCTCACTGCTGGGTCACACAGTGGACTCGCCTGTGATGTCCCTCCCTGCTCACCCTTCCCGCTGGGGATGGGGGTTCTGCAGCCACTGCTGATCTTGGTGTCAGCCCAGCTCCTATCAATCAAGCCCAACTCTTCAGAGCATCCTGCTGGAATTTAGTCTTTTTTTATCCCCGAGGTGCTTGGGAAAGGGTGTTGCGAGCACTTGGGTGTAATTATAGCTTTTAATGAGGCTGCCAGAGAGGGGGAAGGTGCCAGATTTCAACGGAAACGGAGACCTCCAGCTTCTGCCTTCTCCCTCCCCGCAGGTTGCTGGCAGGATCTCGGCTGCGATGCTGCTGCGTGGGAGCTGGATCCCTGCAGAGCTGGGGCTGGGCGTGCTGCGGGCTCACCCATGGGCCAGCACCTTTTGCGACCTGCAGCCTGGTCCTTTTCAACCTGCAGTCAGATCCTTTGCAACCTACAGCCTGGACCTTTGCAATCCGAAGATGGGATCCTTGCAGCCTGCAGCCGGGTCCTTTTGCAACCTTCAGCCTGAACATTTGCAATCTGAAGCTGGAACCCTTGCGATGTACAGCTGGGTCCTTCGCAACCTGCTGCAATCCCACACCAGAAGGGCTGCTTTTCCATCTCCTCCTCCTTTTCTCACCTGCAATTCCTAAAGCAGACTGCAGCTCCTCTCTCCGGAATCAGGGTCTCATTTGCTCGCTTCTCTTTGACTCTCAGACAGCTCCTGCAATCCCAAGCAGCCTGGGGCACGGAGCATGGAGCACTGCCAGCAGCCAGGCACTGGGACACGATCACTCCTATGCTGTACACACCCACTGAGCTGCACCAACATGACAGCAATAGCAGCTCATAACACTCACAAGTGTGTGCTCGTGCCTTGCAGCGGTGTGCGTGCTGGAGAGATAGGTGCATGCCAGGAAATGATGGTATATGTATCCATAACATACCGTTGCCCTCTGTTGTGTGCTGTGGATACAGAAAAGCCCCCAAATGGTTGGGGTGGGATGAAGCACAGCCTGCAGGGGGAACAGGGAGCAAGATTTTCAGCCCTTGTGAGCCTGACTGAGCGATGCAGACAGCTCTGAAGCTCTGGACATTGAGTCTTTGTGAAAAATCAAGGCAGCACGGCACAGGAGCTGGGACTGGAGAGGGATGCTCACATCTCTTCCATTTATTCCTACATCCCTCTAATCAAGCAAGCAAGCAGCATGCCTGGAGCTGCAGCATGCAAGCTGCTTGAAACCTCCTCTCCAAAGATATGAAACCCATGGGAAAGCATCCATTGCTGCTCCTGGTCACCCTGAGTCCCCAACCGACTCAGCACGAGGCTCTGTCCCCATCCCATGGGCATCCTGACCCTATGGCCAGCACAGGGCTGCTCGGGGTGACTCCATCCAGGCGAGCCCAGCTGCATCACCCGAGGGACTCTCCCCAGCTGAGCAGCATGGAAACATAAGGATCAATAGGAGCATGGCTGTAACCCTCCCCCCTTCCTGCCCGCACCGAGGCCATGGCAGCATCCTTCAGAGCAGGGATGCTCGGGGCAATGTCAAAAAGCCTTTTGAGCTCTGCCATCCACGTGGCTCACAGCAAACCCAAACTGCTACGAGGAGGCTGTCACCTGGGGAGCGCACATCCGTGTCAATGTGGTTCTGGGATAAGGTCTCACCTCCCAGTCCATGCTCTTGGACAGCAGCTCCGGGCAGCTGAGCACTGTGTTCATGCACTGCCCACTGCCCCCAACCCAGGGGATGCTTTAGGCTGAAGTGCTCTCACTGCAGCATTTTGATGCCGACCCCTTCAGATGGATAAACCGCAGCTCTTTACACTTCAGCAGGTGGGGAAGAACAGTTTATTAAACACAGCTTAAAAAAGGGGAAGGAATTCCTGAGTGTAATTAAAATCTAAGCCGCGATGGGATGTCTGCTGTTATTTCTCCAGGGATGCCTGTTGCTGGAGACAATATTTCTTCAGCTAAGCAGCGCTGCAGGCAGGGAATGCTGCACAGGGGTAGGGGCAGGAGGGCAGCTGTCTGCCTATGCTGTCCTGAGGATCCCAGGCAATGTTTCAGGAGCTCATTAGGGCACCATAGCTGTAAGGAGCACAAGGGTGGCACCGCAGGTTGGATGTGGAGCTGCTCGCAGTGTTGCTGGCAGAATCCTTCCTGCTCCCTGCTCACCCTCTGGATGCAACCTGCAGCACGAACAGCAGGCAGGGCTGCACGCATGGGCTGTGCGGGAGAGCTCAGAGCTGCACTGAAAACCCCACGCTGACCTCAGGGCCTGCTCCATCCCACAGACTGCAACGGCAAATTGTGCCTGAGCTGCCCCTATGGACCCAGGCAAGGCATTCTTTTTTGGTGTTAAGCAGGGGTTGAAAAGAAGAGAGCACTGATTTCTCTCTCCAAGCTGAGTTTCGAACCTCAGAATGCTGTTCAGCCCTATGGTGGTTTTGGGGTTTGCATGGGGTCCCTCTCATATCTCTGCTTTCTGCTGCATCTGTGTCTTGCAGGGACAGTCCCTCTCCATCCCCACATGTCTGCGCTTTCCTCTGGGGAAAAAAGAAGCTGTGTTTCAGCACCTGCTTTGTGCAAAGGGCTCCGGCTTCTTCTGCACCCCAGGAAGCTGTGCTGACAGCACCAGGGCAGCATCCTCAGCCCGGTCCCAGTTGAGCACCCCATGGGATAAAACCATTCTTTGGGGCTGAGGGGAGGCAAAGCAACATCCAGCAGTGAAAGGAAAAATAAGACCCAAACCGTAGATTACTGCAAATGCCAATAAGTCATTAGGAATCACAAGAAAAATGTAGGGTTGCCATAGCAACTGCCATGCATGGCTTTTGGGGATGCTTCACCCCTTCCCAGGGCGGGGATGGAGGAAAAGCTCTGTGCTGTGGCATTGTTCCTATTTGGTTTGGGGGTGCTGAGCCCTACCTGGGGAGCAGCGAGGCTTTGCCTCCAGCGGAGAGCTCAGGGACCCTCCCAATGGTATGGGGGCCATGGGGTCTTCCCATCCACACAGAGCTGCTGAGCCATTTCTCCCACCTGGCACAGCCCCGTGGTGCTGAGCATCCTGCACTGCTCCTTTTCCATTGCATCTTTTGACAAACGCTTTAGCAAAATGCAACCTCTCCGCGTTCTGCTTCCCCCTTCTTCCCTGCGCTGCGCTCTCCCTTCACCCACAGCATCCCAAACAGGCTTGCAGCAGAACCCCCTGGGTGCCACAGCAGCAAAACCCCATTCCCGTCCCCTCCATGCCACAGGTGCCTTAGCAGCAAGACGCAACAAGATGCAACAAGGTGCCCCACAAAGCGGAGCAAAGGGAGGGCACCGCTGGGTAGACAGGAGCTGCTTGGAGCCTCTCGCTGCAAACTTCTCCCCCTCCCAATTGAGGTTTATCAACCCATTTAGCTCCGTAATCCCATTACTGACAGGCGCTGCCCAAGGAGACTGTTTGCGTCAAGGACACCGGGAGAACCAAGGCTGGCCCCAAGCCCTGGGCAGGGTGGATGGAGCAGCACGGTGAGGAGCGCAGTGCTGCTGGGTGACGCCGTAGCATCCATCGCCCATTTCCCTTCTAAGCACAGCAGTGATTTCCCAAAGGAAAACGACTTCGACTGCATGTTCCTCCCACCCGCCGTCCCCATTCAGCACTTGGAAAAAAACAGAAAATAAAGCAAAATGTGATGCTGGGCTGCTCTGCAGCTCGGAGCCCCCCAGTGCAGCGTGACATGGAGCCAGCCCTAACTGCTGCTCAATGCAAGGTCGGATGCTGCCGCTGCACAGCGGATGCGGGAAGGTCTGACCCAACACCGGACCAATGGTGGCCCATGCGATGCTGCACAGATCCAGCCCTGGGAAGCCCAGCAGCTCAACCCTTGGCACACGGAAGGGAGGAAAGCTGACTCGGGAATGGGAACTTGGCAGATTTTCTCCACGTTTCTAAAAGGATTCGCTGGGAAATGCAGCTCCGGATCAACCGCAGCCATCTACAGATTCGGATCAGATGCCGCAGAGCTCTCAGAGCAATGCCCGAACCCAATTGGACTCCTCAAGCCAAGCAAGCAGCTCTGGCCCTGCGTTTCCAAACCACGTTTTGAAAGGCCGAAACTCTGAGTTAAATCTAATTATCATACTATGAAAGAGCGACGGGCACCCAATTAAAACACGCATTCTGGCACCAAACAAGTCGGTTCGTTTTGTAACGTTCCACAAAGAGAGAAGGAGAATCCTTGCTCTCTTCCCAGGTGCTGGCATCGCTTTCTCTGCTTTTCCATGCTGATGCTCTTCACCCGACCAGCCCTGCTGGGATGAGTGGGGTTTCCCTGTGCTTTCTCCCCCCAAACTAAGCCGGGATTAGTTCCCCTGTCGGGAAAGGCTGGTTAAAATGCAAAACCCCCCTTTATGCTGATTGCAAACTTGGCACTGCTGAAAGCTTTTGCAATTCAAAGCGATCGCTGCGGAGCATGGCGGCTTTGCGCAAAGCAGGTTTCCCAGTATGAAGCCGGAGATGGGGCTCTGCTCCGCTATGGGCAGTGAGAGGGCAGCGTGGGCAGACCCTGACCCTACACACCAAGTTTGATGCCGGAGCGGCTGCTTTATGGCCAGTGATAAACGCCACGATATATGGTTTTATAATAGTGCCTGGGATGGGCTTTTCAATCCAGCGGGCAGCTCTGGGGCCCGGTGGGGTCAGACAATATGGGCACGTTTATAAGCTGCTGGAGGGGGGGGAAGCTGGCATTCATCCGAAGTAGGGAGGGTGAATTATTTCTCATGGGTGATTTATTGACTAAGTTCGTCTCTTCTGCCCGGCCGGGTGAGAAGCATCCCGGCGCAGAGAGAGCCAGCAGCAGGCTGTAAGGCACCGCCACGTCCCAATTAAGCCCTCTGTGAATGGTCTGGGAACGGATCCCGATTTTGCCATATTTCTTTGTTATTTGGTATTGCACGCCGCAACAGAACCGGGGCGTCGTTCCCACTGTTTGCAAACAGCTCACAGGGAGCACAGCGTGAGATGTCCGGGGGGAGAAGAGGGGCTCTGAGGATCCACCCCCCCCCATCATGGGATAGGGGCATCACTGGGACCCCACTCCTTGCAATGAGGGACCCTGAAGCCCACCCGGTCCATGCAGCACACATGGACAGGGCTGGGGGCTGCCATTCCCCTGCTGAGCCCCCGCTGCTCCCAGCCATGACCGGAGTGATTTTCTCAACCATTTACTCCCTTCCTAAACCCAGCCATTGGAACAGCCTCTTACAAGCCCGCTATAAATTTATTCATCACAAAATGCTCTCTGCTGTCAACCACCGCGGAGCCGCTGTGTTGCTGCATGGGTGCTGGGATGCTGCCTGGCTGCGGGGTCAGTGAGGAATGGGGGGGACCTCAAAGGGGCACGTGTGTGCAGGAGCCCCACAGGATGCAGGGGGTTGACTGGGGGATGGTACAACTGGTGGTCACTGAGCATCAGCAAACAAACCCCAACCCCTACATGCAACCCCAAGCCCAAGGAGACCACCTCCCTTCATAAGGACAAGCTTAGGACTCATTGAGTTGTGATGTTTCTCTGTTCCCAATGCATTCCCAGCAAGCAATCCTGCTCCTTGTGGCTCTGCCCAGGGCTGGGCTGGGAGCTACTGCTCATGCTGCAGACATTGCCCCGTTTCTTGGCCAGGAGAACCAAAGTCATGGGTATATCTCCATCGTACCCAGCTGAGAAGGAGCTGCCATGGGTCAGTGCCATGCTGGCTGCTCTTTAGGAAATGGATGTTCTGGTCCATGCTCAGACCTCCCTACATGCCCCATCCCTACCCTGGGCAGAAATTTAGGATCACCGAGCTCTCAGCTCCAGAAGGGTCAGCATTCCCCACCATGGCTGTTCCCACAGCTCAGCCCCAGCAGCTGACGCTGAATTTCTTGTTTCATGTTGCAGAAAATTAAAGGAAAGGGTCCCACTCAATGAAAGGAACGTAAAATGGCTGAGGAGCAAAATGTGGCACGGGGTTTTGCTCTCATCCCTGCTCTGCACAGCCCCTAATGCCAGCACTAAGGGGATGCCAAGCCAGCTCTGCACCGTTACAAGGAGAGCACTGCCCACTGCAATGAGGCTGGATTGGAGGGATGGGGATCTCCTGCCATAGCGAGGAGGACAGCAGCTGGATGGCAGTGTCCCATGTCCCAAACCTGACCACCAGTGACCGATGGGCACAAGGAGTCCCACAACTGGGAGCAGTCAGCACTGCATGGAACTTGCACTGACCCTGCAGCTGCTCAGAACTAAGGCAAGCAACGTTTGCTTCCCAGCTTTGCTACGGGCTCTACCTGCACGCAGGCTGCAGCATCAGGGCTGCTTGTCCTCCAAACAGCAGCAGGGCCGGGTCCTGGCTCAGCAGCTGCGCAGCAACAAGGAGGGGGGGAAATGGGCAGGGTCTGTGTGTAGCCATGGGGTCCTTAATGCACAGGGGCATGCAGACCCCAAAATCCTCAGTCCGCATTGCTCCCTGGTCTGGCAGTACCCTACAGCCACGGGAGGGGCTGCTTTGCTTGCACACAGCAGTGTGTGCATGGAGAACGGGAGTTAAGAAGGGGTAAAATCAATACAAAACCAGCAGAGAGATCATTAAAATGACCCCATGAGCTTCTCCTGCAGAGCAGCCCAAAGCCTCTTACCTCCCCTGGGGGCCATTCTTGCAGTGTGGGGCTGTGCACCCCCAGCACCCCACTGCCCACCGGCTGCACACCCACTGCCCAGGGCTCCCACTTTGCTTTCCCCCCACTTTTTGCCTTGCTGCACTGTCAGCAGGGTTGTGCCTGGCACCGGTGGGTAAAAGCAGGTTGGGAAGGAAGGAGGGAGAGCACAGGACCAGGCTGCTGGGTTTGATACAGACTCTTCTTTATGCCCCTAACTTTGACACTTTCTCCAGGGCTCGGGCACAGAGGGGTTAATGCTTGGAAGTGCTGCTCCTGGTGAGAGATCACATCCTGCTGGCATCCCTGTGCAGTGCTGGATGGGTTTCACATTTCGGTCTCAGTGGCACCAATGCAACCCCACTGCATCGCCATGGGGATCATCACAGTCACCCCATCAATGCCCGGGGAAAGAATCAGCCCAATCCCAGAGAGGGTTTGAGGGTAGGACTGGCAGTCCAGCTCCCCCATCGCTTCTGTGTGAAACCTTTCCCCGGAGCACCCGTTGTGCTCCTTGCCCCCTCCTGGGCCACTCACCAGAGAGGCACAGATGCTGCGTGCACTTCCTATTGTCGTCTGCTTATCCGCTCATTTGTTTAATGCACCACTCATACCAGAGATCAGACAGAGAGGAAGGAAGGGGTAAAACCCCAAACAAACAGCAGAACCACCAAGCACAGGAGCACCCCCCCACCCCACCCCCCGAGCCATGACCACCCGACAGATATAATAAGGCTGGAGCCCAACTCACCATTGGGCTCTCCTCCAGTCTCCCATCACCGTGAGCATCCGCTGTGGCCGCCGCTCATCGGATGAAGGCAGACAAAGGCTGGGGGTGCGTTGGACCCATCAAAGAGCTCTCCAGTCCTATGGGGAGGGTGGTACAACGACAACAGCCCAGCCCTGCACGCTGCCTCTGTGCTGTCTCTCAGCGCCCGATCCGGAGGCAGCGGGGAGAGAAATCCATCCTCCCCTCGCGCTGCAGCCGCTGCTGCCCCCTCCTTCTCCTCCTCCTCCTCCTCCTCCTCTTCCTCCTCCCTTCTTCTCCCCTCCCTTTCCCTTTCCCCGTCCTCCTCCTCCTCACTCGAGCCTTGTCGCCACGACGTGCCACCCACCCGAAGCAGCTCCTGCTGCCTTAACTCCTGCAGCTCTGGTGAGCACCGTGACACCACGCACCCATCCATGGGCTGGTGACATGGGGACGGCCACCCCTGGCACCCCCACGAGGCAGTGCTCCCCAGCAGCTCCCACTAAGGTAGAGCTGCTTGCTTGCACCCCTTGGCATCCGCAGTGCCTCCTGCTCCCTATGGGGGCAACGTGGGGACACTGAGTGGTGACAGGGGGGTCACAGAGTTGGGGTTCCTCGCGCAGAGATTCCTGGCACTGTGCTGGGAGAGTAGTGGGGACGGTGGTCTTCTCAAAGGGTTTCTTGCTTTCCACAGCCTGGTTCCTGGCACCAATCCCATCCCCAGGCTGCCCGTGGTGACACTATGGATGCCCCTATGTGTTTTGCTGAATATCTCCAATTGGGTGGTGGCCACATCCCCAGGTAGGACCCGCTGCCCACGGCTCACCTCTGGCATTCTTTCCCATTAGTGGGAAGAAATAGTCCCTAACCGCCAATAAAAGCCTGAGAATGGCAGATCTATCATAACCCAAGGACTGCTGTAGGGCAGGATTTCAATCAAGCCAGAATTTCCCCTTCTTTAACCCACGATCTTAATTTCAGTGGCATTATAAAGTCAGTGTTGGGGTGCAGAAGCCTGGAGGCTGAGTCCAGAAGGCTGACTGTAGTCAGACAGAGAGAAGTGGGGTTAATCACAGAATCATACTACTGTAAAACCATAGAATGGACCTTAGAGCTCATCCAGTTCCAACCCCCCTGCAGATGTAGGCACAGATGCGGGCTCGAACCATGGCAGGATTCTGGGTGCAAACCAGTGCAGCAGAGCAGCCTCAGCTTTTGTTTTCTTGCCATCAATACTCCCCCCAAAATGCTTTTTCCATCTGATGTCAGATCCCCACAGATGCCATGCGCCCCAGGGCTGACAGTGGCCATTGAATCACCATCTCATGCGTGCATTTGCCTGAAGCTCAGGGATGGAGAACAGCCGTGCACACACGCGCCAGAGCCAGTGAGGGAGAAGAGGAGAGATTGGAGTGACCTGATTTAATTGGCAGGACTTCAATAACATAAAATCCCTGCCCATGTGCCCAGACCAAATGGGTGATGTTCTGGCACGTTGGCCCCCATTCAGCAAAGCATTTAAATGGAGAGTTAATGGGAGCACATGCTTAATGTTAGCCTCGCTTAAATGCTTCGCAGCACAAACTGAGAGGCAAAGAGGGGTGTCAGCTGGAAAATTCCCTCGTGGCTTTCTAAGCAACAAGGGGTGAAACTTGAGGTTGCATCCAAACGCTGGGAGAGGCAGGGCTGTGCCAAAACCAAGGAGCGCCCTATGAAGCACTGCAGGAGGAGAGACCCTTTTGCTGCCTATGCTGCACCCCTGAGTGCACGCTGGGAATGGGGACCCCCACCACCGGTATGGGGGTGAGCAGCAGCTGGCTGTGCCCAACCACTGCTCAGCAATGCTTCCTCATGTGCCAGCCACCCGTGTGGCCCTGAGCCCTCCCTGTCTCACACCTTGCTGCTAACCACGCTGCTCCCCGCGCGAAGCCAGCCCGCTGCAGAGGATGACTAATGCATGTCACTCTCAAGATGCTATCTTCAGGCAGATGAGTACAGCCTGATCCAGGTTTTAATTGTGTGGGATTTTAGCCGAGATGGTGCTAATTTATTTTCTCTGCTGCTTCAGCACTTCTCATGGCTCTCATGCATGCACTTGAAGTCACCTGGAAGATATTCCCCTGGTGCAAGGGGTTAAAGCTTTTCTTTCTGGGGAAGCAGCTTGCAGGCTCACATTCTCTTCCAAGCCCACATTAGCTCCTTGGGGAGCAGGAGGAGATCGTGAGTGCTCCATCCCTGGAGATGCCCAAGGCTGTGAAAGGGCAGACTGAGCTGGTGGGGCACTGAGCCCATGGCAGAGGTTGAGTGGGATGTGAGGTCCCTTGCAGCCCAACCTTCCTATGACCCTACGTTTGGGTTAAGAATGAGTTGACCTTCGAGGTCCATTCCAACCCAACCATTCTATGCTCCACTGATTTCAGCACAGTTGTTGTAGGGATGTGGGGGCTCAAAGCGCGTGGCACTGTCCCACCACACCTCCATTCCAGTCAGCCGTAATGGTGACCAGAGAGGTTTCCTCCCTCCTTAGGGCCCAGCAGGTTTGCTATAGGCAGGATCAGCTCCAGCAGTGCTTTCCTCTCCTTCCTCCCACCTATCTCCCCAACCTCACTGTCCCCACTGGGGATAGAGCTGCTGGGCACAAAGTGCCGACATCCCTGGAGCATCGCCTCGGTGTTACATGGATACAGGAGTTGTTGTGTTGCCATTATTATTTTTCTTTAACGATGTAAGGATGTAACAGCAGCTCCCTCAGGCAGCGGGAGGGAACCATAAACCTTGGAGGTGTTTGCAGAAGCTGCCTGCAGCCCTTCCTCCAGAGCCAAAGAGCAGACACCCCTTCCCTCCCGCATCTCCCCTGTGAGGAATAAAGCAGATCACTTCCCAGCAGTGGCAATAAGTTATGGCAGGGCTCTCTCTGGTGCAGGACAGAGCCATAATTCACACAGGTTCTGCTGCTGCTGAGTTACAGCGTGGCTGCTGCCTGAGGCAGAGTGGCTGTATGTTACCCCTGGCACCCGGAGCACTGTGGGCAGGGATCAGTTCTTCCTTGGGCAGCAGTGCCAAGAATTACCAGCTGGGTACAACACAACCAGTTGGGTACAGCACAACCCAGTTGGGTACAGCACAACCCAGCTGGGTACAGCACAACCAGTTGGGTACAGCACAACCCAGCTGGGTACAGCACAACCAGCTGGGTACAACACAAGCCAGTTGGGTACAACACAACCCAGCTGGGTACAGCACAACCCACTGGGTGCAACACAACCCATGGAGTACAACGCAACCCAACTGGGTACAACACAACACAACCCAGCACAGCCCGAACCCCAGAGCTTCCCGATCTCACATTTTCAGGGACCTGTGATGATTTTCCTCCTACTCTGCTGGGAAGACAAATGCCAACCTCATTCCCCCAGGCTGGGGATGAGTCCTCAGCTCTGTTGTTGCACCAAGCAGCATGGCACAGGCTGCCACCCAGGATGCAATTGCCATTGCATCAATTCCACAGAGCCATTGCCATTTTGGAGGAGCACTGTACCCATAGGCAGGAGCCCTGGGGTGGCTGCTCATTGCTCAGAGCAGCCCCACGCTGGCAATAAGCTTGCTCAGGGTTGTCAGTAAATCCTTGCTTCCAGGCACCGTTAACACGGTATTGTTGTTTTCTTCATATTTATGTTTCTGCACATTTTTGGAGTTCTCTTTTAGGGGATAACCTCCACATCCCTCCAGACCAACCCTTGCACTGTGAGCACTGCCCATGGACTCCTCTGCCCTCTCCCGGGGTGCAGAGGGGGCGAGATGACAAACCCACGCCCATGGTGGCAGCCAATGTTGGGGTGCAGGACACAGCCACGCTGTCAGCTGATGAAGGGATGCTCCCCCTCAGCCTCACACCTCCTCCAGAACACCAATCCCGAGCTCTCACCATCTCATCCCAAAACCACATCCCCACACATCACCGCCGGGCTCCCGCTGCAGGAGGCGAGCTGGGTGGGAAGGGGAAATGTTCTCCAGCTCCTTTATTTCTCTGCTTTGGGGCTGGTTTACAGCTACTATAAAAGCTGCTCATAAATCAGGGGCGATACCATAAAACGCAGGAACAGCCATAGTTAGAGCCCCAGAGAGACCAAATCCCTCCGCCAGCCCCGGCAACGCGGGAGGAGCCACTCGGTTTATCTTTCCCCTTCCCAGCATCTTTATGGCTGCCCTGGGATGCGAGTCGCAGGGGTGAGGCGAACCTGATGGAGTCCCCCATTATATGAACACGAGGCACGCTGAGTAATGCGCTCTTCTTTTATGGAAGGCGCTTTGCATTGCAGAAATTTTCTATCACTCTCTCTTCCTCTCTTCCTTTCAGCCTTCGCCCCCACCCGCTCTCAAAATTACAGGCAGGAGATTGGTCCGGGGGGAAATAAACTTCCTAAAGAGCACAGCGTTGGCTGATTAAAGAAAGGAAAAACCAGGGAAGGAAATGATTATGATGCCTCATGTGTTACGTGCTGCTTTAAGAGTCAGATTTGTTTCTTTTACTGCCAGACAAAAATGTAATTAAAAGGCTGCAGCGTCAGCCAGCGCGAGTGAACTTGTTGCTTTTGTCAGCAGACAGCGACCATTAACGCCTTCTGTGTCTGGGTCTGCTGATCCCCCTGGTCCTGTTAACGCTCCTGTTGCCTCCTTGCAGACACGGGAGCAGGGATGCACTGAAAGGGGAAGGTTGGATGTTAGGGAAAGTCTCATCTCTCTAAGTTCGGCGAAGCTCCGACACAGCTGCCCAGGGAAGCGTTGGGTCACCATCCCAGGAGGTATTCAAGGACCATGGAGAGGTGACACTTGGGGATGTGGTCACCGGGCACGGTGTGATGTGTTGGGGTTGGACGTGGCGATCATGGAGGTCTTTTCCAGCCTTCTGTGGTTCCACTCTATGAAAGGCGAGGCGTGGGCTCAGCACTGACTGTCTTCTACCTCTCGGACTGGAAAACAGCAGGATGTGATTTCCTTTACCCAGGATCACACATGGGGGGGGACCCTCCTTCCCCTTCCCCACTGCTGCGTGAAGCCAAGTGTGCGGTGTTTGCCAGCAGCTTTGCATTTGCCAGCGTTTCCATGACGATGCGAGGCACCTTCACTCCCCCTGTGCGTGCACACGTGCGCTGCGGGCACGCACGGGGCTCCCACGTGTGCACACTCAGTTGGCACACACCCGTGTGCTCACCTCCGTGCACATGCGCTCACGTGCCTGCATGCACACCCCCACGTGCACGCAGCAGAGCATCCTCCCCCTCTCCCTCTGCCCCCCGCCTCCGTCAGAAGGCAGCTTGCAGGCCTCCAGGCTTTGCTTGCTCCTCACCAGCACTCATGTAGCTTTTATTTGTTCCTCTGTTGTCGGGCTGCTCCCTATTGCTGCTTTCCTGTTGAACACAGAGGCTGTGGCTGCACCGAACCACCAGGGAACGGCTCAGAAATTAAAGCATGCCTCATTTGTCCCCATGTTCTGATCGATGCGGATCCCCCAGCACTTCTCTCCCAGGCAGCCCTGCCCTTTCCTTGTGGGGTGCCCACCTCCCTGCTTGCTCTCCAGCAGAGCCCCAAGCCACGCACCGGGCTTGTTTCCCCCCTTAGTTTGTTTTTTAATTGGAATCTCTGCTGAATCCGCTAATTAAGTTCTTTGCCTGCAACTAATATTATGCCTCTAATTCCTCCCCGAAACGATTCCTCCAGCAGTCGCAGAGGTTATGTTCACTGGCATCCTTCCACCGCTCCATGAGGAAAAAGAAGAGCCCTTTCTCATTGCTGCAGATGACTCATCTGTCAGCCTGCTGCTTGCTGTGGGGCTGAGCCCTCGCAGGATGGGGCCCTTTGGACCAACCACAGCCCCACCAGCAGCCTTAAGCCACCGCTTGGCCCCCATCCCCATTGCAGCACGCAGCGCAGACCCTTTTCCTTCTCATCTTCAGGATTCAACCACGCTCACAAAGGACTCGGAGCAAAATTTCACCCTCATCTGCTTTGCAAAGGTGCAAAGTCCCCACTGGAGCCACAGGATTTGGCCTTGGGCTCCATCAGCGCGGTGCAGCTGGGGCTCAGCACTCCTCCCGGAGGCAGTGGGCTGTGATCTGATCCAAAAGGCTGCTTGCTCACACACAGCATGAAAATTCAAGAGCCCTTTGATATTTTTCCTCTCTATCTGTTTTCTCCCGCTTGCTATTTTTATAAATAATACCTGGGCTCGAGCTGAACGGAATACCAAGCGTGCAATTAAATCCCTGAGTGCCAGCTCTGCTTTGGAGGAGGGCTCCAAAGTGGTTCGTCCTGGAGGCGGTGATGCCACAGCAGAGCCTGAGCCCCTGGTGGGACCTACAGAGCACCCAGCAGCCCCACTGCAGCCAGGACGGGCCCTGTTCTCATCCCACCACCCCCTGGGATGGGGTCCCCCCATCTCTTTGATCTCAGCCCCTGTTAACATGAGCAGCATCGCTCTCTCTGCCTGTTGTGCGCTGGCTGAAGCTCTGCATTGCTGGAAGGCAAAATCCATCAGAATTAAGGGGACCAAGCATGGAGAATAATGCTCTTCTTGCATGGACAAAGAGAGAAAACATCCAATCTTCTTTTTTGGGGGAGGGTTCTCTGAGATGTATTTCTGCTGCTTTGCGGTATCCGAGGGTGCTGAGATTTAAGCAGGTTGGGCAGAACGAGCCCTTCACCCCCACGCTCCTGGGTAGAGCATGAGATGCTGGTGACGGCCCCAGGTGCCACCTCTTGGTGCCATCAGGCAGGACACAATGGGGACAAGAGCGGGATGCAGAGCCAGCTGTGACCCAGGGCTGTGATGTGAATGGAGTGAATGGGTGCAGAGCATCAGGGAGCTGGAAGATGCTACCTGCTGGGGCTGCAGCCAGAGAAGCACTCGCAGGCAGCTCAGGAGGATGGCTGCAGGGTTGCCATGGCAATCAAGCAGCTACAAATTTGCCCTTTATTTATCATGGGTTTTGTTTTGGTTGGGTGAATGGAAGTCCTGCTTCTGGGCAAAGGGCTGCTGGTGGGCTGCGGGTGCCAACACAGTGTGGTGGGAGCTCAGCTTGTTGCTTGGTGGTGCGAGAAAACACGGAGCAAACCCAAAGGCAGAGCTGAAAGCCTCCTGCTCAGCCCTTTAACAGCAAGAATTCCTCACAGGCCTGGATGCCAACCAAAAAGATTGAGCTTGGGTTGTTTCGCTCACTGCTTGCCTTCTCAGATACAGTGCAGCCCCAGATGTCCCACAGGTCTGCGCATATCCAGCAGCGTGTTGTTGGATTTGGTGTGGGCAAAGCAGGCTGGGGCTTCTTTAGTCTGTTAGCTGGTCCTGTTTTCTGGATGGGTTTGGGTTGGGCCCCGCGTTTGCCAGTGCAAGCTGAATTGCTGCTGGATGGCTGTCTGCTAGGAACGCTTCCCAAAGCAATTTCAGGAGAGGTGATTGAATAATGCTCAGATTTACGGCATTTCGTGCCACCTCCCGAGCTCCCTTTCTTGGAGCAACAGAGCATCCCACAGCCTCCGAGCAGCATCCAGCTGCACACAACCAGAAATCAGAGCCTCCTGATGGGGAGCCCGAGCTCTCTCCAGATGTCTCTCTGTGTATCTTCCTCCTGACAACTCAGGGGGCACGGGGAGCTCCGTGGTTGCTTGGAGGTGGGAACTCATCCATGAGCACAGAGCAGAGCGATGAATGGCGCATGGAGCCCAGGGCTGAGCAGCCTCTGTGACCTGCTGCCAGCTCCCAGCCCGCTCCCCTTCCGAGCAGACATCTCAGTAATTGCTCCTAAACCTAATAACCGATTCCTTTTGATGCCTTCAGTGTCACTGTTATGTAAATCCCACCGTGATGGTGCTGTATATTTTATGGAGTGTGTGTTTGCTGATGTTCCCGAGCGTGCGTGCAGCTGAAGAAACGCTTTTGATTGCAGCATCAAAAAATCACAGGGACTATAAGGACAGTACAAGCAAAGAACAACTCAAGGAAATCGGGAGCCCGTGGTTGGATTGATCTGATCTTGCCAACAGAGGTCGGTGTGAAGGTTCCTAAAATATGCCTGCTGTAGGGCTGCGCGTCTCCCTCACCAACCCCATCCAAGGGGAAAAGGAGAGGAGAGCTCAGTCTGGATGCAGGGGAAAGAGGAGAGAACCCCTGAATGGACGCAAAGCCCTTCTGCTTCGGCTTCACCCCTGAGGGGGCTTTGCTGCCCTTCTGCTATTGCTGCGAGCAGCTTTTGTTTTCCTGGGTATTCCCGGCTGAGCCGTGCTGCTCCAGATGGTGACCCGCTCAGCTATTTCAGGACATCAGCTTGACCAGAGTTCCCCTGCCCGCAGCTGTGACAGCTTCTGCTCAGAGCTAAAGCAGCTGCAGTGGGAGGCTGCACAAGGCACTGGGGGCAGCAGGGGGGGCACATCGCTTTGTTTTCTGCTGGTGTGGCTCTGACAGTGAACCTCTGTCCAAGTGCAATGCGGAGGAATAAATGAGGCTGACACAGCTTCCCCTGGAGCAGTAGCCCCATCCCTTCTCCACACGTGCCTTGAGATGGCCAAAAAGCATCTGCAGGCTCAGGGCGAGTTCTAACCCTAACCCTGCTGCTAACCCTAACCCCAAAGCTAACCCTAACCCCAAAGCTAACCCTAACCAACAGTATCCCAGCTGGAGCTGCCTCTGGAACCACCACAGAGGGCATCTGGGGCACCCATCTAAGTGGGATGCTGAGTGAGAACCTTCCCATGGTCATAAGAGGATGATACTGGAGGACCTCAGATGGTTTGATTCCCCCTCTTCCTTCCAGCCCCCGTGTAGCACAGAGAGCTCAGCTCTCCAAGCTGCCATACAGCACCGTCAGTGCGTCAAATCCAAGCACGGGATTTGGCTAAATGAGTGGAAGATGGAAGGAAGCTCTCCTTGGGAGGGGAGGAAAGGTTTTCCAAGAAGTGCCACCCCCATGCGGGGAGGACAATGACAAACGAGGTGAATTCAGAGGCTGCAGAGAAAATTGGCAGAGTGATGAAGGTTTGCTGCCAGGTTTGGGGGAGCTTTAAATGGCATTTAATTAGTGGCATTCAGGTGGTCACGACGCCGTGAGGCACAGTGGCAGCAAAAAGACACTGCTGCAGTTCCTGGCATTTGTTAATTAAAGCCGCTCCTGACAGAGACTAACGACTTTTTAATGAATCTGTTGTCTTAATGTCTTATTAAGTTTTGATTTTCCCTTTCCATCCCCTTTGTGGTGCTCTCCCCGTCTCCCCACGCTGGCAGCAAAGCAGAGGGAAGGGAGGCTTTGCTGGGAGGCGAGGAACGCATGCTGCTGTCTGTGCAGGGCTGGATCTGGCAAGGGGAGCAGGGGGATGGGGTGGCTCAGCTCCTGCCTGCAGCCCTGGAGCAGGGAATGGCTGTGGGGATGGAGCTCCCACAGCTCAGTGTGTAATGCTATGGGAAAGCATCTTCTCCCTGCACTTGGGATGAAGGAGTCAGAGCAGAGTGACCAAACTGAGGGGATCCATCGATCCATTGTGATAAAAAGCAGGAGATATCATCATGCAGTGAGTGGCTGCCCTTTAGAGCTGCACTGCAAGGGCACGCATGTGCTGCTCCAGCCCCACTGCAGGGCGGCCCGGGGGTGCTTTTATGCTCATGTTGCTCTTATGAGTGGCTTGGCAGCCCTCAGACAGAGCAGTGGGGAGGACAGAGGTGGCCCCAGGGTCTGTGTGTGAGACAGGGAGCCACCTCTCCTCATTACACCAGTCCTACAGGCCGAGATAGGCAGGTAATAAGGACCTCATTGCTTTTAATTCACGACACATGCATATACAAAGGTATACATGCAGAGACGGATACGCAGAGCTGGCCATGTGTGCAGCAGGCACACAAACACACATCAACATGTTCTGCCACGGCGTTTGCATGTGTGTTGCCATCACCCTGCAGACTCAGAGCTGGGGCAACACACAGTTCAGTGAGGCAGAAATTTCAGCTATGACACGCTGTACATGTGTTGCCAGGGAGCAGAAAGCCACTGAGCTCAGGTAGCTGTCAGCAGGCCAGCAGGTGCAATACATAAGGCATTAGCCCTCCGCAGAGCTCTTGGCATTTCATGAGCCTCTGCTTAAGGGCACGCTCACATGGACATGCTCGGACACCAACACATTTGCAGGACCTGCAGATGGGGGATCTGCCCAAGGATAGGTGTGTCCCCTCAGTGCCACCATGTCACACCGAAGTGCATGCAGTGCTCCTTCCTTGGCTCAGCTCTGCTCGCTGAGCTGAGCACGATGCGTGGGGAGGGCGATGCTGCCATCTCTATGGCAATGAGACGCAGGGAACTTGGCACCAGCCGCTCCTGCCAGCCATGGAGAAAGGCATTAATGGGGTCTTTATCTCTCAGAGCCACCTTGGCCCTGCTGCTGGTGCTGCCAAGGGCTCAGCTTGCAGCATGGGACGTGTCGGAGCAATGCATCCTGCCCTGCTTTCCTGCAGCTCTGCTGTGAGTGCGGACTGTGGGGTCTATGTGACTTCAGTGCCCCTTTCTCCCACCATCCCTCTCCCCTTCCCTGCGCCCCACTCGTGCACGAGCATTTCTGGCACTGCAAATCTCTCTTGGAAAGCAAGAGTTAAGCACAAATCTTCTTCACGAGTGCTGGGATGGAGAAGTCTCCTGGCAGCTCATTGTAGAGAGCCAAGCTCCAAACCCTCTGCTCCAGAGCCAGCTGCTCTCCATGGGTGTCACTGTCCTAATTAAGAAGGAGATGTTTAGCAGAGTAGATTAAAGGGGAAGAAGGAAGGGGGGAGGGAGAGAGGAAATGCACAGAGGACGGGGACCAAAGCGATGCACAGGGAGGAGAAGTGCTCTGAAAGTGGGGAACGTGCAGCAGGGAGCAAGAAGCGCTGCTAGCGTAAGGTCCAGGAAAAATGGTCCTGTGATCCTCAGGTCCTGCTGGAAGCAGATAGGGAGCAGGTTTCCCTAAAGGCCAAGAGCGAAATCTAGCAGGATCCTAATTGCTATCGTTTGTCAGGCATCGCTCAGCAGAATCCCAGCTGCTCCGGTAGGAACCCACGTCCCAAACAAGAGACTGACGCTGCGCTGACAGCTCCCGGTGTTGACATCCGTAGGAAGAGCAGCAGGCAGAGCCCGCTTCAAAGGGAGCACAAACCACCAAAATAGATCCGATTTCTCCATCTATATTTAACACTGTGTTCTCCTTGGAATGGACTCAGGCTACGGCAATTAGCTGGTGTTGAGGATGATTAAGGTTTGCTCTCGCGCTTTACATTTATAGCATCTCTCCCACTTCTTTTCTGCATGATAATTCCTTTCCTTTGCAGTAGCAGCAGTGAGCTCCCAGGAAACGAGAGGTAAGAGGCAAGGTGAATTAGAAAGGTGACCCACTAAATGGATTGGGGGAAATGAATCAATACTGTATTTACCAGTCCCCCCAAGCAGGAGGAGAGCATCGGCCTCAGCCAGGATTTACTCACAGATCTCAGGTGAGAGCGAATGGCTCTGTGCATAGATGTGAGATAATGGGAGGAAGGAATGAGACCAACACGCAGTGGCACATTGCCCTATCTGAAGGGCTGGGGGCAGGAGGGGGGCCATTGCTTTGGGGTCTGCAGTGCCCCTGCCTGCCCCATCAGCATCCCTTCAGCAGGGAGAAACATTGCTCCTCTTCCCGAGAGCAAAAACAAACAGAGCATGAAAAAAAAAGAAAAAAAGAAAAAAAAAAGAAGAAAATCAACTGAAATAATTACAGGTTGCAACGAATCAATTGGAGCTGTGTAAATAGCCTCCAGGCAGGCGTAGGACATGGTGTTCAGGGCTGAACACACTCAGGGCTCGCCCTCATCCCCAGACACCTCTCCAGCTGCCACAGCTCCAGCCAAGGGATGAACTCAGCTGAGACGAGCCCTGCAAGTCCTTCCAGAAAGCAAACACTGGGGCTGCCCTCGCTGCAAGCTGGCGCCGTGGGTTTGGGTTCCATCGCAACGCTGGGGAAGGTTGGAGGGAGAAGTCTGATGTTTGCTGCCGTGCAGCCCAGGAAGCAGATGTGGGCTCTGGGTGTAGGTTTGGGGCAGCCTGTGGGATCCCGGGGTGCTGGGAGGATGCCCCGTCATGCATTCATAAGCTTCTCTTAGCAGAGAGCGCCGTTAGGTATTCATGCAGCTAATTCTTAGAGACGTGCTGCTGGAAACGAGAGGGCAAAATCGTCGTCGTAGTGAAAATTTTATGCCTTGCAAGCCTCATTACAAAGCATTTTGAGGAAACAAGACAGGAACAATTTTCTAGGATGTTTCTTCTGCTTTCAGAAACCCCGGTGAATATCAGTGCTGCTCACTCGCTGCCAGCAGCATCCCTCTGCCCCCCTGCCCAGCTCCCCTGGGCTGCCCTGTGCACGATCCCCTTGCTTCTCCTTTGGGTTTGGTGCCATGGATATCCCAGCTGGGGATGGGGCTGGAACAGGACTGAGAGTAAGTGGTGACTGCATCCACTGCAGCCGCCATAGGGGTGGATGTGGGGGGTTTCTGGATGGACACGTGGTGCTACAGAGCCACCAAGGCAGGAGCTCGAGAGCAGAGCATCCCTCATGGCTCGGTCCAGGCTGAGCACCCTGGGTGTCCTCACTGCAGCCATGGGAGCTCTCTGCTCACCCAGCATCCCCAGCACTCTGCAGCTGATCTACAGCCACCGGAGGCTCATTCCCACTGATCGATGTCCCACTGCTCCCGTACACGCTCAACAAGATGCTAATTTAATGCTGCGGTCAACTGGCTGTGTATGAGGATTAATGTGAGTTCGTTCTGCTTGCAAGGAGACAGCCCCACACTGCTCAGGGTTTGGGGAGCCAGGTCACCTCTCTCAGTCCTTTTCCACGTGGGGAGATGTCCCAGCTCCATCAGCAGCCATACGATGCAGGAGCTCCATAGCTAATAGTACTGAAGCACAGCCTGGGGGTCTGCAGTGTCCTCATGGGGCTTGGAAGTTCTGGGCACCACGAAGCATTTGTTAGGGCTGAGCAAACACCTTGCAGAAAATGCCTTTTTTCCGGACAAATCTTGGCTTGAATCTTGCTTGTGAACAGCTTATGTGTTCCCTGGCCAGATCTTCTTTTAAAAATCAATCATGGCACAGCTTCTGCACCAGCTGCTCAGATAGCAGCTAATGCACGAGCAGCAGACTGGAGATTTGCAGCAAGACTCGCTTGGGTAAACACTGGATCAGTTGCCCCCCACCCCATGAACGTTCTCCCCAATGGGGTCATTCTTTGAACATCCACAGCACTGAGCTCTGAATTGACTTTCTGGCCAAAAATCTCTCCAAGTCGCTTTGAATTTGGCTACTCGCTGAAACGCG
>PPHD01008686.1:0-21478 GCA_002909625.1 Bambusicola thoracicus | reverse complement strand
ATGAGGAAGGTTGTTAGCTCAAAAGATGCTCTGCTGGAGTGGAAAAAGGACATAAATGGCATAAGCAAAATGGGGTTCAGGAGAAGATTCAATGCTCCAGAGGAACATTAGCTGATTTCCCAATTTCCGTAGAGGCTCTTCAGCTCCTTAAGGATTATCAGAGTCTCATTTGTCCCTAGCCATCTGGAGTGATTTATATCCCATTCCTCCCATTCCTAGCTCCACAAGGCCATTAGATTTCTTGCAGCACATTTTAGACTGAGAAATGGGCAGTAATTATCTCTAGGAGACCGAGGCTTTGGCTTGGGAGGGGCAAGGGACCTTTCCATTTGGTTCTTAATTGTTTGAGCTCTTCTGGTCTGAATAGGAACCCATGTCTGGGGAGAACAGGGTGCAGAATGAAGGCAAAGAGAAATACTTGCTCCCAAACACTTCCAGTTGCAATGAATACAGATCTGAAAGTTGGTGAGATGTATTTTTCTGAAATTGCAAAGGAGTTACCAAGGCTCTGGTTCAGGGTCTTGAAGAGGAGCAATCTATGCTAGAACCCGCTGTTTCAGTTTAGAGAAGAGCAAAGAGAGGCATGGTAAAAGCCTTATGTTTGTAAGATAGCTGCTCTTTCTCCATAGAAGGGCACTTAACTATTGTTCGTGTCTTCTTGGATAGGACAAGATATGAAGAACATCCCACAGGATGCAAGGGATATTGAGTCTCCATATAAGGAAATCTTAATATTATTTAATTGCTTATGATAACAAATATTAGATGTTGGATTAGATGTTCAATTAGGAGAGCTAAGATTGCCTCTGGTAGATAGAGAGGCAGACCCACTTTGGTACTGGACTTGCCAAAGGCACTAAAGAACAATTCTGGCTTCAGAGTGAAAAGTACTGGATGTGCTTGAAGCTCTTCAGCACCCCATAGGTTTTGTGTCTGGGATCTGGCAGGTATGAGGATCTTTCACACTCTCACAAAGAGTCAAGACAAGATGGGAGGGAAAGATTTGCTCTGAGACACCATCAAAATGTCTGGAACAGGGCTTCTGTGAGCAGCAAGGTGCTCACACGTGGATGGAAGGCAGAGGAGGTCTCTTTCAGTACAAGGACTCACAAAATCCAATCAATGAAAAGTAAACGACCAGGAGAAAAACACGCCTTGGAGGAGGGGAGAAGGAGGGAAGTGGAGACATTAGATAATGCAGAAGTTATAGTAAGCTGAATACTGAATTACTAGCTCTGATTTGGACCATTAATGGTGGTCCACTGCTTGATTCCCAAGGATTTTTTTCTTCTTGTCTCCTGCTTTAGTAGTTATTTGTGCTCTTAGGACATCTATTGTACAAGGAGCTGATTCAGAGCTCAGACCTGCGGTGTTCCTGAGGGCTTGAACTCAGGACAGAAATACACACATCAAATTTAATTCCTCTAGTCAAACTGACACTCTCCAGACCACTAGGCTTAAAACATGGGCTTATGGATTTCTTCTCATTGAAAATTGAAAATAAAATGTCTTTGTCCCCTATGCCCCTTCTAAAATGTATGTTATATTTAAGAATCTGTATCTACAGATGTCCCCATCTCTATACACACGATGTCATATTTTAAATTATGCATTCAAATAATACCCAAATATTCAATCTGAACCTATCAGTGTGGAAATGCAAGAAAGGAGAAACAGCAAGATAAAGAGACCGGTGTTGGCTTCATACTTCTAGACTGCAGCAGGTGAAAAGCAGTGCCACAGTGTTGGTCTTCTAACACAAACACAAAGTTGGACCCAGCGGATTGCACATACGAAAACCCTGTCAGAGCATGAGATATGTTTTCATCTCAGCTGCAAACAGGATGATAGCTTCTGTAGAGTGCTACACATTCTGGGAAATCCATCCTCTGCTTTTTTTTGTGCTGGGAATCCGGTCTTGAGCTGCTACTCAGAAGGTACAATTCTGCTTCTCTTTATTATTTATTTATTTATTTAATTTTGTTGGGGGGAGGTGAATACAGAACATAGCAAGTTGAGTCAAGGAATTATCACAGCAGCAACTTCAGGGTCTCATGGAAGAATCAGACCATTTGGAGAAAAAGAATACATAAATGTGTGCTGAATAACAACACCGGGAAATAAATAGCAAAGAAAAGAGAAGTTGATGTAATTGTTGTAAACAAAGCCAAGTATACAATTACAGCTACTCAAGGCTTTTGTTATGAGAAAGCCAGTTAAACCAACAACAGCTTTGCTCAGCTCTTTTTAAAAACAAACCCCATTAAAAAATAATAAAAAAAAAGAGGGCCAAAGAAGCAAACTCTGCAGAGGAGCTGTATTTCCTCTCCTAGTGGGGCATCTCTAAAACCTACGTAGTACCTGCTGACCTTACCGGAGCCTTTCCTTGATGTCAGCCCCATTTCATGGGCTGGCATGGGGGTAGATCAACATGGCAGACAGTTTTCAAAGCTGGTTGAGGCCCTTTCTTTGGGGACTATGAGTTTTCTCCTCCTTTTTGGTCTGTAGATCTATGTTCCTTTCACACAAGGTGCTCCAAAGCCATTGGATTGTTCATGATACACATTTTATGGAAAGCTGAGCAAAATGAGCTGTGGCTTACAGCCAACAATAGCTGAGATAAGAACTAGTGGGAACTCTGAACTTCAGTTTGACAAGGGGAAAAATGCAGCATAGAAGGCAGCTCTGTGGCTCGCTGAACAACAGCATGATCTCATTTCTGACACTTCTTGTCACCTGGGAGATGAGAAGGGCATTTATACCCACTGCAGGAACGCTGCCACAGGGTGACTTTCTTTGATGCTCCATTCAGAAAACAGATGTTTAAGCAAAAAAGAAAAGTTATACATATGTGTGTGTGTAGTACTAGTTGAGGATTTTTAGATGGTGTGTTTACTGCCTGCAAATGGTACCATTCATCAAAACTGAAATTTTGTGTGAACATGTTTAGTGGTACTTTCATCGTGATTAATACGCCTTGCACAGTCCAACTAAGACTTTGCTGCAGTTCTCATCTCCCTGCCAGCCGCTGCTTGCGCTTGCACAGTCAGGTTGTAGTTCCGCTCCTGGCAACACAGAGCTGCTGAAGGCCTCAGAGAAAACCTCCAGCAAATGTTTTGCCTTCTCCAACATCAACTCGCTGCTCTGATGACCAAAATATCCCCACGGCAGCTTTTCTTCAGCCTTGCCACTCTTGAGTGCAGTGGAGCTGAAAAAAAAAAAAAAAAAAAAAAGAGGGGAAGAAAAACCCTAGCAGGACATTGGAGAAAAGAAAGGAAAAAAACAAAACTGATTCCTTGGTCTCCTCTGGCAGAGAACAGACATCAAGACAAATTTACGGGGTCATCCTTTATCTATTGTGCACTCTGTTTGTAGGTTATCTCTGACATATGATTTATCATTAAATACCTGCTGCCTGTCCTTGAAGGCAATTCTGTTACTTCCGAAGGTACAGAAACTTCCCACTGAGATAATCTGGTCTATTCAGTGCAGCCATCTGACTTGCTGAACTGCACTTCTTGGGATTGTTTGGTGTGGGACTGCCTAACTTCACCACCACAGTGCAATAAATACAGCTGCCTGCATTGGGTTCCTCTCAGAGAGGAAGATAATGAGCTGCTGCCGAGAAATAGAGGCTTTATGGAGGCGCCAGTGCCACATTTTCTCCTCATTGTTTCTACACAAGCATTCCCAGCAGCTCTGAAGGTTGTTGTGTCCTGGCAGCTGTGGGAATATGAACAGGAAAGTCTCTGAAGCTCCCGGGGACTTCTTCTCCAAGCCTTTCTCTGGAGATAGGTCAAACGCTGCAATCTTAATGCTGTCTTGATGTCAACCCATGAGTGTCTAACATTTACCCTTCCAATTCCCTTCGCCCACTTCATTGGAGCAGTGAGGGAGTGGCTGTATGGGCTGAGCTGCCCACTTGGGTTAAACTGCAACAACGGGTAAGGTCTTTCGTTGTCCCAAAGTTTCAGCTGCAAAGATTTTCAGGATGAAGCTGTCTTCTTTGTGCAGCATATGTGTCCATCAGGAGACTCTGACATCCTTTTCTGGCCTGAATCACAAAAGCATGTGGGTTGGAAGGGACCTCTGGAGATCATCCAACCCCCTGCTAAAGCAGGTACACAGAAAAGTGTCCAGGTGGGTTTTGAACGCCTCCACAACCTCTCTGGGCAGCCTATTCAATGTACGGTCACCCTTGAAGTAAAGTTCTTCCTTGAGTTTCTGTGGAACTTCCTGTGTTGCACGTTGCCCCTCATCCTGTCATTGCACACCACCAGAAAGTCCCCATCTGCTTGACTCCTACCCAGTAGATACTTAGAAACATTGATAAGATCCCCCCTCAGTCTTCTCCTCTGCAGGCTGAACAATTCCAGCTCTCAGTCTGTCCTCATACAGGAGTTGCTCCAGGCCATCCTCGTGGCCCTCTGCTGGATTCTCTCTAGAACTTTCTGGAAATGTGGCAGAAATCTGCCTCATGCTTAACTTTCTCCTTGAAAGCTGAGCATTTACTCCTCAAGTTTCTCCATGACTTCTCATGTGCCCCGATTTGCAGTCATTTGTGAAGGACTGCTGAATAATTCAGCAACATGAAAGGAGTCTCAGTAGCCTTGGCTTAGCACTGCCTGAAGAAGAGCTGCGCACACAGCCACAGGCTCCAGCACATCCCCAGCTGTCCCTTCTGAGACACATAAGACTCCTGAAGCGTTTCTTTCTCCATAAAATCACCTCTGATTTCTGTTAACTGCAGCTCAGCTCTGCATCACGCAAGCAGCTAAATCCCAATAATCCTGGTGAGCAGATACTTCCACACACTCACCAAGCTGTTATCAGATCACGCAGTTAGAATAGGCAGCCCTGTGCATTGACATGAAGTATATATCATTGACAATCTTAGATATAGGCTTGTATGTGCATATGTATGACCTGCTGATGGACATGTTTCTTTTGATTAGGTTTAGGATTAGGTTTTAAGGTTTAGGGGCTAGGAGTCAGGATTAAGGTTAGTGTTAGGGATCAGGTGGGTTAATTGTTAGGAGTTGGAGATAGGCTTTAGGGTTAGGGTTTAGAGCTAGGTTCAGTGGTTAAGCTTAGGGTTGGGATCACAAGGAGAACAGACTTGACTTGGGGAAGATACCCAAGTATCCTACCAAAGGAAAATACCTTTCCTTCCATTCACGCTCTTCTACCACCTTTCATAGAATCATAGAATCATAGAATTGCTCAGGTTGGAAAAGACCTTAAAGATCATCAAGTCCAACCGCAACCTAACCATACTACCCTAACTTTCATACTGAGTGCTGCAGCAGAATAAGGGCTGCAGTTGGTCCACAACGTTGGTTTTAGGGTTGATAAGTAGGTATTACAATGACTTTCTTAGGAGTGGGGACTGTTTCCATCACTTGAAATCTCAGATGAGACTTTGTGAAGTGACATGTTCCAATTCAGCAAGCAGTTGTCAGATTCCATCATACAGCCTTTAGATGGAAAGGAAAAAACTATTGGGTGGTTATTGCAAGCCTGTGTTATTTTTGTGTCTACGAGAAGTTGGTTAATGTGTTGCTTAACATATTAATGTTCTATATGGTGGAAAAGCCCTTAGAGTCATAGGAAGAGTTTGTTGAAGAGATTAAATGTATTGGAACTGGTTCCTAACTGGGATAACAGCAATAGGGGATGTCCATACTTTACAGCAAGGGCATCTGGGTTTTCAATTTTACCTTTCCAGAATAAAACGATTTTGCATCCTGATTCTCTCAGTCAAGCAGCTGTGTAGTTCTGGTGGATATCAGAACGATTCTGAAATGAGGGCAGCATTACTGCTGACGTGATGAATCAGTCAGACCTCTGATTTCTTTTTTATCCACCCCAGAGCAGGTATAGGTCAGCAGTGACAGCCTGAGCTGTTTGCATGCATTTTCTCCCCAGGTGTTTTGCAAAGGATTACCTATGTTATCTGGGTTTGAGCTTACGTCAGAAACAAGGCTTGTTTCTTTTTTTTCCCCCTTTTTATTTTTCTTTTCCCCTGGAAGAAGAACCTGTAGAAAAATTTGACTGCTCTTGAAATCCACGGGCTCCTAATCCTTCAAACACCTCATGACCAGAGTGCACAAGAGATAGCAGGAGAATCTGGTGAAAACAAATTAGCAAGAAACAATAACAACGATTTAAAAATGGGGCTTTGGTAAGCTGCTTAGAGAAGGGCATTTAAATCTTCTTTTTGAAGTTGTGCATTCTTAGATTTATACACTATTACAAAACTAATCAGGGTTCTGCAATGCTGAATATCACCTTTTGTCATTTCTCATGGCTGCACAGCTTTTTACATGTGCTGCATTCCGTTAATTTTCTTTACGAAGAACTTCACATCTTTTTTTCTGTTTCTTTTCAGTCTTATGTGGTATTCTTCTTTCTTTTCTGAGTATTTATTATATTTATTCCATGTTTCATTTACCCACTCGTGAACTTCTGATTTCCTTTGAGAATCCTCTGCATAAAAAAAGTCTTTATTCATTTATCAGGGAGAGTCCAGATGTCTCCGGCTAAACTGATGCTGTATTTTGCACAAACCTATAAAGTCAGGGTATTAAAAGGCTCTAATCCCCTCCCTGCAAAGGAATTATATTAGTGTCACAACAATTTAACCAGATTCGGAATTCTATCTTGTTGTCTTCAGACAACTCTTTTTCTACAGTGTGCTGGGAAAATATGAGGTGTTACGGCATTCGGACTGAGATTTAAGAGCAGCAAAAAGAGGTTAGGTGCACAGCTCTGCTTTCACTCTTATTCTGATAGGGTCAGAAAATAGCTGGGGGTAAGGATTTCACTAGAAATGAGAAATACTTGGAATATTCTCGCTTCCCTCACTATACCTCATATCTTCTTGATGCTTGGAGTTAAAAATACATTGTTTGCATTCTTTATGTTGACACAGGTCTCCAAGTTAAGGCTGTTGTATTCTAGAAGAAATAACTTATCATTTCCTTCTCTTTAAAAACTCTTCAGACTTTAATACACCTGGAAGCCAGAAATGGGAATTAGCCATATCATTTTGACACTAGGCCTAACATGTACATTCAGGTACATTTATACATCACATTTTCTACCTGCAGCACCAAAATTAACTTCCTGCTGCCCCACAGTGATTTCATCCTGATCTTCCCTATTTACTTTCCACCTTTCCTTATACAAAAGTTTGCTTCCATAAAGATGCCTGTGAGCAAGAAATATACAGATCCATGAATCTTAGCTATGGCCAGTGACCCAATTTACATACATAGTTGTTGAAGTGTCATCCCTATGCGACTGTATAATCAGCAGTAAATTAAATATACTGTTTGTTTGCATAGCTGCCCCTCAGCTACAAAAGGTTCAAACAGGTTCAAAAAACAGAAGAGCTCCTAAATCAATGTCTATGTGCTTATTTTTCAAGTGTCTGCAGCAACATGCATATCCCAGTGGCATAATTCATTGTTCAGAGTAAGTTTTTTTTGCAGCACCGCAGTCTGGATAACTTTCTCCTTTGCACAGTCTAATGATGGTAAGAGCAAAGATGTTGTTCTGCGAGTGATGGAGCAGCCTCCAAGTTACAACTCAATGTGCCTCATGGATTCATGGCTGTGTTGGTGCTAGAAAGAAGCAAGAGTTTGGCCATCCCCTGGAGTTTAGCAGCCTTGTTAAATCTTGCATGCAGGCCTTGAGTCTTTGCCTCCTTACAGTTCTGGCCATGCTCCATCTACATCAAGTGCAATAGCATAGCTGCTCTCTTCTTGCATACCCCTACAAAGGGCTGTCCTGGGGGCCTGCTGTACGGGGTTGTGGGAGGGGAGGAAGGGACTGGGGCTCCTGCTGGCTGTGTCATTTCCCACTGTTTTGGGATCAAAAAGGCCCCATGGAGAATCACCTCTGGCAGATATAGCCTGTCTTTGTGACTCTTCCCTACCCTGCAGCACAGGGTATGGGACATGTTTCCTGCCATGTTGTGCTGCGCTTGTGCCTCAGAAACATGAGAACTCTACCTCCAGCAAGGGAGAACACCATGCTTACTAACCCTATGTGTCTGCAAATCTCCTTCAGAGGCTGAGAAAACCTCTGATTAGCTAAGCAGCTTTTTCCACTCTTCTCTGCAATACTGGTGCCAGGCTTTATGAATGTGCCTTTGGCATTATAGTGTTTGGGGCAACACTGTAAGTCTCAACAGCCACTCTCTGATAACTTGAAAGCCAATGCTGCCTGATTTTTGAGTGCTGAAAATCAGGCTCAGGGAGTACACGCAAATTGTCGTAGGCAAAGGAATCTCTGTCCCGCTCCTGACGCAGCCTACGCATTACCAAGGCAATGCCTTAATACGCTGGATTTTAGCATGGTTTCCTAGGAAACAAGGTTTGTATGATCATGCTGTCTGTCATTCAGTTGCACCTCGGAGCACTTGAGTCTCTCGACCAACCTTAGCCAAATTTGACAGTTGTATCACAGATACCAATTCCTTTGAAATTTTGTGAAATTGGGCAGACAAAGATAGAGCAGTCTTCACCATGGAACCAATGTAAGATCAGCCCAACCCCTGTGAGACATCAAAGCAAGAAGAAACTTGGTCCTGGGGACACTGCTGGACAGGACAACATGCCATGTATGACATGAAACTAGACCCTGAACTCCCCAGATGGGGTCAGATGATTTTGAATTAAATAAGCTACAGCTTTCCAAGGTGATTCTGATTTGGACAAGCCCAAGGGCCTTTCTGTTCAAATACGTGAGGTGACTTCTCCTTCCTATTGCCTCTCACTCAGGCCAATGTGACAGTGGCAGTGATGCTATCCCAAGGAACCTACTGTTTTCCTTCACACATATTTTTGTGGCAGATTTGCAGATCACAGAGTCATAGAAACATTATCGTGAGAAAAGACCACCAAGATCAGCAAGTCCAATGACCAACCCCTCCCCACCATGCCCACTGACCATGGCCCTCAGTGCCTCATCTCCACAGTTCTTAAACACCTCCAGGGATGATGACTCCACCAGGGCAGCCTATTCCAATATTGCACTACTCTTTCAGAGAAGAAATTTTTCCTAATATCCAACCTAAATGATGTCTAGGACATTTTCTGTACAGCTGCTTCCCAGAGAATTATGGATAACTCACCCTAACTGTTCATTCTCATGCAGCTCGCATGGGGTTGCTTTAAAAACCAATGGGAAAAGGTTGAGTTCATTTCTCTTTCTTCTCTTTCCCAGGTGCTGAAACATAAAACCACACTAAGCAGATGCCTATACTTTATATGCTAAGTGTTCCTTGTAGAAACTCATTTTAAAAACCAGCTCTGGTACTCAGTTTCTTTCCCTTGGATTCTTTTCATTGTTTCTCATTACAGACAGGGGAACTAACTGCTATTCTCACTGTTCTTGATAATTCTCCCTTTAAAACTCCGTAATACTCAACTGGTATTGCCTGGTGCCAGTTAAGAGTTAAAATAATATTGTAGGGTGCATCTTACTTCTTACATATTTCTATCCTCTACAGAATACGACATACTCTCCGTAGAGACAAATCATAAAATGCTTTTCTCTTCCAGTTTTACCTTCCACTTGTGACTGGGAGCGACACAGCTCAGCCACGTTTCTCATGGCTTTGGAGAGAATCTCCTTAGATGTGCATGACTCATGCAGAGCTAAACAGCTCATCAGTTGGATTCTGCAGAACTGATCAGGAGAGAAAATGTCTTTTAAAAGGATACCTTCTGGGATGATATTTGCAATCCAGAACTGCTGTGAAAATGGAAAGATTGGGAAACACTATTCCTGTGACTCATAGCACGTCAGGTCTGGATACCTTCATTCTTTCTCTTCTGCAGACAAGTTTCCAGTCCTGTCTGATGGCGGAGCTTGTTAGTCCTAAGAATGGAGAATGGCCATGTGAAAAAAAAGTGTGCTGAAATTCCCACAGAAGTTCCCACAAGCTATTCCATGCTGATAGACTTAGGCCATGGGTGCTTTAGGACAAAATAATATCTTCTTTTCAGAGATCAAAGTGTTAGAAGGAAGTGTCAGAGGAAATGAAGGAGCAAGGAGACAGTGGAGTAGTCCAGAGATTATACCTCCATCTTCTCCAGTTTACCACACCCCAAATTCTACCGGGTAAAAGAACTGTGGCTTACTGCACAGAGAAAGCTCTGGGGTGACCTGCGAGTGGCCTTTCAGTATCTAAAGGTGGGCAGTACAAAAGAAGGGGACAAACTCTAGCAGAATCTGCTGTGATAGGACTGGGGGAAATGGTTTCAAACTAAAAGTGAGGACATTTAGACTGCATATAAGGAAGAATGCTTGTACAGTCAGGATAGTTAGGCCCTGGAACTGGTTGCTCAGAGAAGTGGTGGGTTACCTGTCCCTAGAGAAACTCAGAGTCAGGCTGGATGGGGCTCTGAGCACCCTGATGTAGTTGTAGTTGTCCCTCTTCACTGCAGGGGAGTTGAACTGGATAACTTTTAAGGGTCCCTTCCAATTCAAATGATTCTATGATTCTGTGAAGATATCATATAGCCCCTCATTTACATTCCTGGAGATACCAGTGTCTAAATAATTGTTTATGTAATCTCTTAGAAGGAGGATCTTAGAGATTTCTTTCTCATGGTACATTTTTAAGGTGAAAAAAACACCGAATGAACTGGAACCAAAGCATGAGAATCCACCATTAACACTGTTTCTGTTCACAGAGGCAAACAGGTGTTCAGATCCATCTGAAGTAGTGTTTAATTCCAACAGGAAGTTATTGTGATGGGAAGATGTTTTATTCTCATATCTAGGCAACAAAACCGTCACCTCCTTCCTGATGACAAAAATTTTAATGACTAAAATTCTGGAAGCACTTTAATAAAAAAAGATGTTGACTCCTTAATGGAAGAGCGGTTGGGAAAAGGAAAGGCCGAGGGGTTAACTGGGAAACTGGATCCTATTCTGTACTTCAGGGATGCAGAAAAATGGGCTCCCTTTGCAGTCATTCTCATGCAGACCACTTTCTCCTGGCTGTGCTGTTTCCAAGCTGAAATTTGTATCTAGAAACATGGGACTAGGAAAACGTCTCCAACAGAGTTAAGAAGAACTGAAACTGCCTATCATCTCAGATGCTCTATATCCCAATAGAACTGCATCCCCTGCTAAATGTGACCTGACACGTATGCCCTCTCTTGCCTGATACGTGAGCTCCTCTGGAACATGTCAACCAAATAAAGTTACTGTAAAAAAAGTCCTGTCCTGTGCCTGAGTTAGTGTACTGCTGATGTACAGCATGCACAATCAGCATGGGCTAATGAGCTGGGTGGCAGTTATGAGACTTTAGTTACAGTTGCTGATGGGAATAAAAGGTTGGGCAGTTCCATTTGGCAGCTTTTCTGCTCCTCTTTTTATCTGCTTGCTTCATTTAGGTCATACTGTTTTCACGGCCACAGATGCCTGTCACCAAACAGTGGGTCTTAGAGCATTCATGACCGCAAAAAAAAGGAACAAACTGCTGGAAGTATGATGTCTTTAGGAAAGCGTGCCTTAGGTTAAGCACTTCCCACACAGATTACTGTGGCAGCTTGCTCTCCTCCTTCATTACCTAGCTAGGACCCAGATGTTTGAGAAGCCCCAGGAATGCTATGTAGGTCTGCAGGCTGGTGGACAAGTGGCAAGGAAGCTGAGCATGTGCTGCCACTTGTCACCTTGCTCCTCAGAACAATGGAGGCTGGGGCTGGTGGCATGGTTTGGCCATGTGCTGGTGCTGGGGCTCGAGGCTGGCTCCAGGAGGAAAAACTTGTCAGCAGGAGGATCTCTCTATGGGGTTTTTCAAATTTTGAGCTGACCAACAGTTAGATGGAGAATTTTGGTGCTTTGCTTACTTCATTTTCCCAAGAAACCTCTGAAAAATGGGAAAATGAGAGACAGAGACAGAGGGGAAACCAAAGCTTGGGACCTGGTAAAATGACTGAAGTTCCTGGCACATCTGGGCTCTTGTGCATCCCATAAA
This sequence comes from Bambusicola thoracicus, assembly GCA_002909625.1. Classification (NCBI taxonomy): domain Eukaryota; kingdom Metazoa; phylum Chordata; class Aves; order Galliformes; family Phasianidae; genus Bambusicola; species Bambusicola thoracicus. Next base: position 9,477 of record PPHD01008686.1, on the reverse strand, counting down.
GCTGAGTGCATTTCATTTATGTCACGGCTTTGAATGAGCTTGCATGCACAATGAGCTGTGCTGTCTGCCAGCAGAGGAAATGGAATAAAAGCAGAGCCAGCCAGAATGCCACGAGAGCTGTTCCAAGACCTAGCAGCATACCTGGCTGCGTTTTCAAAAGGTTATTTAATCTTCCCGCTGTTTTATATTGAAGCAATAATAGTCACAGACAAGAATCACTGATGCTTGTCAGGTCAAGCATCAACGGCAGTGTCTTGTCAGCTCTGGCTGCAAACCAGGACGAGGCTCCCAGGAATAAAGGGCCCTAAATGTCTCACCTGCTCCTTCTGCAGGGCTCCAATGTACTCCAGCCACGACATGGAGCAGCTGCCAGCTGTCAACCGCAGGAGAGCATGGGACTATGCAAGCTGCACTCAAAAAACGCACACTGCCATGGACGAGGGTGGCAATGTAGGAAATATTCTCACACAAATATCTCTGTGTGAGAAGGAGGAGAAACCAGACCTCCTATGGAGGACTGTTGTTGCCCAAAGCTTTTAGAGTTGGATATGGCACAAAGACAGCTTATGTGACTACCTCAAATGTTCTTGGCACATTCCCAGGGGAGGGTAGCTGGGCCCTGCTGCCAGGAGCCCCCTCAGATCTGGGCTTTCTGAGTTTTACCATATTTCCCCTCAGGCTGCTATTGTCCCCTGTTTCCTGGCACAGTGAGCTCTTAGGCTAGACAGGCAGAAAGATACGGACAAGCGTTCACTGGGATTGTCAAAGCAAAATGCATCTTTTGTACTTCATTTCCCTGCTGGCACGACACGTGCTGATTGAGTCCTGCTCTATGCTCTCCACGTGTGGTTGTGTCTCCTGTGCCAAGACAGGCACATTGTTCATCAAAATGCAACACTAAGCTAAATTACTCAGAACTTTTTCAAATAAATGAGCTGAGATTCCCTCTTCCTTTTCTCTCGCGTTTAGGGCAGCGATAAGCAAAGCTATTCAGTAGCCTAGAGGAATATTCCAGATAATCATTTCCTAGCTTTGTAGTTGCAGGCTTTCAACTTTGCTGTGACACAGAGCTGCTCTCCTAGCAGGACATGGAAGGAGCTCCAGTTTATTGCAAGCATATTGTGCACAGAATGGGAGTGTAAGGGTTGTAAGCATTGAAGGGCTGCAGGATTTTGCATACCCGCAAAGAACCTGGCCCTGCCTGATATTTATCTGATGCCTTGGGCATTGCCTTACCTCATGCTGCTTTAACGGCTATGTTGGCATAGGCTATCTTATCCCTGCTACTGCACAGTGAAACCGCTGAGGTCCACAGCTTCAAAAGGATTTCTAAATGCCTAAAAATACATTAGCTCAAAGAACTGCATTCAAGGTTTCTTCTGAGAGTGACAGTGAAACAGTCATAAAAATGTGAAAGATGTCAAGAGTGATGGGGTGCTCAAGATGCTGAGATGGCGAAAGAATACAAGGGGCAAAGAGAGAAAAAGCTCTGTACTTCAACAAAGGTGCTGCGTTTTAATGTTAGGAGTATCCTCTCTCCCAAGGACATCGAAATTTCTGGGGAAAAAAAAAAGAAAGGAGAATTTCCATAGCAACAGGACAGAAGGGTGGTGGAACAGGCTAGGGTTGTTTCCAACCTTTCTATTCGCGTTGTTTCAGGACCGGGATCAGGTTGACCTAAGCTTCACTGATGCCCTACTAGTGATGCTTTGCTTTTCTATAGGAGAAAAGTCAGCTTAGTAAGACTGTCCCACCCCCCCATGGAGCAGAGACTCTGAAAATATATTTTTCAGTGTGTTTGTTCTCGTTCAGTTTGTACTAACTGGGACAGGAACCCCTTGATAAATTTCTTTTTCCAAGTGTGAGGAGAAGATCGGGGTGAGGGAAGAAGGGAGCCTTCAGCAGAGTGCTTGCAGAGCTTTGCTGCAACCTTCTGCACTGCAACAAGAGAAAACTGAAGGTTGCCTCTGGACTTCAGTCCCAAACTGTGGATTCTTGCAGGCCCCATTTTGATTCAGGAAGAGAACTAGGGAGCTGAGAGCCACTGCTTGCTGTGAATTTGGTTTGTATTTCAGACCTGTTACCCTAAATTTCCCTCTAACACCTGGGGCCAGCACTGCCTCCTTGCTGCGTATCCAGCTTACCAGCTCTTCTTGCAGTTCTGTCTTCCCTTTTCATTTGTCAGTGCTTTCACATCCCTTTCTGCTGCTTTACCAAATCTCTGTGTAGAGAGATTGTGGTAAGACTTACAGTCCTGTCACAACTGTGCCAGTTTTGGTACCAACTCTGAGTAACGAAGGACAAATGAGGGATGAAAATCAGCAGTGTGAATATCAGACCAAAAGTGCCTCCATGGGAAGAGATGGATTATCTGCAATAAGTGCTTCTTGTGAAGCATCTCTGTTGACAGCTTAAATCCTGCAATATGAGATGGAGTCCAACATGAAAAGGGCTGTCTTCTTTGCACAATGCCACTAAGCTGAACCATGCAAAGCCTTGTTTGGAGAAGGTAAGACTGCCTCTATTAAGCAGCTGATTTCTAGGCTTTCAGGGTCACCAGCCCTCACAGGCTTTGGGCAGCATTTGTTTTAGGTACCGAAGAGCTATTTTTATCTAACAAAGACATGACTGACTGTTTTTTTCTACTGATCTGGAGCTTCCTAGAGCACCTCAGCTGATAGCCAGCGAAATAATTAGTAAGCCCTGCAAGACAAAAGAGGCATGTTGTATTTTCTGAACATGAGAGTTCTTCATAACAGCCCTGCAGGGAGTATGATCACGCTCTAGTCATTTTCTCCATACTTCAGTACAGCTCTGGGGAGGTCTCTGGAGCAAAGAGAGTTTCCACTAGTTAATTCAGGTGATTAAATGATTGTCAGTGTGTTTTGGATGTATTTGATAGGGAAAATCTGATGGCATAAAACCTAGGAAAGATTATGAAAAAAATTCTTATTGCAAAAAAAAAAAAAATTGCATAGTAGGAAAAAGAAGTCTTTATTAAGAAGAATGTCTTCTCTGAAAGAGTGGTGAGGCAGTGGCACCGGCTGCCCAGGGAGGTGGTGGAGTCACCATCCCTGGAGGTGCTCAAGAACCATGAAAATGTGGCACTGAGGGACGTGGTCAGTGGGCACAGTGGAAGTGGGTTGGTGGTTGGACTTGCTGATCTTGGTGGTCTTTTCCAACCTGAATGACTCTGTGATTCTCTGATTCTATCTGAGCATCAGGGTAACCCTGCAATCCTCAGCTGTACAAGATGAATCCAGTTTTTGTTCTTCTCTATTTGTGAAAATCAAAGACAAACTAGAGTGGTGTGAGCATATTTTGTGTTACAATCAGAGGGACTGCCCATGATTTTCTAGGGACACTTCCCAGATATGATCACAGATGGTCACCTGTGCTTCTAGCAGCAAACTGTGCAAGGAATTCTCCCTTTCTCTTCCATGAGCTGGTTTCATTCCAAAGCAGTCAGTAGTGGTGGCATTAAATTGATCAGCATTAGACCTCTGAGTAGAGATGAAAGGGAAGACAAAGCCGCTGGTTTTCTGCAGTATCAGCCAAGCAGCTCTGCACCAGTTACACTTATTTCCGTGTCTGCAAGACTTGCTTCTTATGCAGAAGGGATTAATGCTTCTTATTTTCAAAGAAGAGATGTGTCTTCAGGAAGAGTCGCAGACAACATCAAACACCTTAGCAGGGGTTTCAGAAGGAAAAAAATACTGTAAAATTGAAATATTCCTAAGGAAAGTATTTATATCATCAGGCCTCACACACAAATGTGCAGCAGTTATTTCTGCTGCACAGATGATATATCAGCTGTGATATCTGGGGTCTGGGGGTTCTTTGAAAGGTGGACTGGTGTAAAGCAACTGGGACACAAGGTTGTAGCTTGTCTGTGATCCTTTGTTTCACTGAAGACCTGCTGAGCTTTTGCTTTCAGCCAGCTTTCCACAAAGACAAGGATTAAATATAAGAGCTTTGATGGTTTCTTTTATCAGAGAGGATTGGAGTGTCACGTCCAGTGCTCCCACTGCAATCATTTCACATGGCAAATGAAACCATTAAGCTAAAACACGAGAGGACAACCTACTCTGGCATTAAACAAACAAACAAAACCCCACTATCAAACCATAAAGACATCTTGGTCCACAAAAGGGAAGATGTTTTGGCATTTTGGACTCATTCAGAAGTGCTTTTTCAGTGGAACTTCCCACTTACACCACTGAGGAATGGTGATGCCTTGTGAAGGAGCCAGGGCAGTGCTGCCTCAGGTCAATGGGGAACCCAGAGTGCCCACTGGACTCAGAGATAGGAGGAAAACAGCTATCAGCCCCTTTAACTGTGAGGAGAAAGGGAATGTGTGCAGTTGTGTATGGCATGAACAGATATCCCTCAAGCTGAACTGATAAAGGATAGAATATTCTGGGTATTTGTCCCCACAGGACAAGTTCTATGCACCCTCAGAGGAAAAGCAATGTTTGGGGCTTGCTTTGTTTTTTATATTTTCTTTTTGTTTGTTTGCTTGCTTGTTTGTTTCCTTCATAACTTCTATAATGCACAAAGGTAAACGTTTTGCACGACCCAGGAGGTAATTTTGCATTCAGTTTTACTAAGGACTGAATTTTCATTTAAAAATACAGCTCAAATTTTACCTTCAGAAGATGTCAAGAACTGTAGCATGGTACCCACAGCAAGCATTTTCCCTTTATATCACCACATGGGAATGAGGTACTGGGTGCCCTGGTGCAGGAAGCAGAGAGACAGCTCAGTTCCCTGCAGTATCCCATCCTGAGACTCAAGGTGAAAAAGGAGTGAGGACTCCAGGCTGCTATTGCAGGCAGTAATTGGGGGAAGCAGTTGGCAAGGCACAGACAATTCTTCTGGCTCACACCTTTCAGCTGTCATTAGAACAAAATCCTAAATCAATATTATTGGTCCCAAGAGAGGTTTAGTGGAGCTAAATTAACATAACCTTATAAATGACAGGCTTTCCCATCCATCTCAGTCACTGGCAAGAAACTGTTGTTGCTCTACAGCAGCAGTTCACAGGCACAGCCCGTGTTTCAGATGCTCCCAAATGACCTGAACCAAGAACCCTGGCTTTTGCTTGCCAGCAAACTCCACAGACTTTGTACAAAGGAAAAACAACTTTCATCTCTTTATGTCCATAGAAAGGACAAAACATACACGATTTTCAACCTCTTTCCACTCTGTCATGGGAACTTAGAATCACAGAATCATTACGGTTGGAAAAGACCTCTAAGATCATCTAGACCAGCCATACACCTCCCACCGACATTGCCCACTAACCTGTGTCCCTCAGCACTGCATCTACCCTTTCCTTAAACACCTCCAGGGTTGGTGACTCCACCACCTCCCTGCACAGCCCGATCAGAGTCAGCATTCTACTGGGGAGAAGATTAATTCACTTGAAAGGCGATAGGCAATGATGTGCTGTAAAATGAAGATCAGCCAATCTTTTAGAAATGGGAATAGTAAACAATTATTTTTGCATCCTGACACACAGAGGAATGGGTGTTTTTCTCTAAAATCTCATACAAGCTGGAAAGGGAGAGGCTTAGCCAAACATTGCGTTTTCAGCAAACCAGACTGATGAGTGGTGTTTTTTAAATGTCAGAGATGGAAAAGTACTGGTATGTAAAAACAGCCTTAACTGCAGGCAGAGGAGATGATCAGATCCTGCTTGAAGAATTCAGTATATCCTTTCACTTACTTTTTTTTTTTTCAGTCTGTCAAATTCCATAATCTGGTATTTTGTTGATATATTGATATCCAAGCTAAGGAGATTGCCACAGAAACTCACTGTACTGGGGAGAAGCATGCACTCAATGGCTGGGCACACATGACATGCAAACCCTGAGCCTCCCGAGTCTGCTCCTGCTCCCAGCGAGGGCTCTGAGAAAGCTGTTGGTGACAGACAAACAGCAAATAGATGTTACTCAGTTCCGTAAAGATGCATTACACACATACGCAATCCCCACAGGCTGGAATTTCTGTGCATATAAGGATTCTGCTCCCTTTGCGGAAGGATGTCTGCTGCATGGACCACAGCCACCCTGGCTTCCTGCAGGGTCCTGGGCACTGGAGTGTCAAATACGTGGGAGTCAGTGGGGAGTTCAAACAAACTGCAGGGGTGCAGAGCAGGCTGAGGAAGGTGTTTTCCTCATTTGGAGCAGAAACAGAGCTCTTTGCTTTCTCTAGAAGATTATTTATGGAAAGGGCTGGATGAGAAATTGAGAACAGAAGGACTTCAAGTTTGGGAAAAAGCATGGATGGCTTCATGGCTTTAGATATGACCTAGTTTTCTATGCTAGGAAATGCTGTTTATTCGCTATTTATTACTCTCACTGTTTAGTATGCATCATAGATATCTCGTTAATTTTGAACTAGACCCCTCATGAAAAAAAGGCCATTTGTATGTACACAGAGCTTCCCAGACTTGGAGGTCTCAGGTGTTTTCATTATCTTTCCAAATATCTCAAGGTCATGGGGATCTGATGAATAAGCGAGACTAAACTGCTTTTTATTGTTCATGGTAGTTTGCAGAATGCACAGCAATTTTCTCTATTGGAGATGGACCATTGTGTCTTGTAACAGTAAATTAAAGATAGCACACAGAATGAAAGAAAGATGTATTTCTCCTGTATTGTCAGGAGGGTGATTTTAAAATTACAATCAGCTTGCTGGTAGTCCCATAATGGCTCTGATCTGTGGACTCACTTCTATGTTTTCCCATCTTTCTGATTGTTTTGGAGGTGGGGGGGGTTGATTTAATTTTCTTAGTTTTGAGGTTTTATTATGTTTACATGGAATTGCACAGGACAGAGAACTGGGACTGAGAATGTCTCCCTTGCCTGTCTTCTGTCACTGCCTTGTGTCTTCCATAAGGCATCCTTCCAGGCAGTGCCTCCATCCTTGAACAGAGAAGGGCTAAGCTATGGAATGTGACAAGAAGGAAGAACTCTGATTTCTTTGGTCTGCGGGGACAAATCATCAGAAAAAAACTCCAGTACCTTGCCACTCACACACCTCCAGGTTTTGGAGTATGGTCTCCCACACCGAACTATCTGTCCTCTGAGCAGCTCTGCTGAGACGTATTCAGGAACAAGACCTCATTAAGCTTTGACTATGTCATGGAGAAGGCTAGCGTAAGCATCCCTTACCCTCTAGAGGCAGACACCAAGTCAGCAGGTGTAGGAGGGCCTCCCATAGGAAGGTTCATGGCAGTATGGACACACAGGCAGGAGCAGAAATGGGCAGAGGGGCTGACAACTATAGCCTGGGGTAGGCATGGAGCATGGTAATGATGTGACATTGTCAAAACAATGCTCTGATCCCTCAGAGTTTGGACCCTCAAAATGCCATTCTACTCTCATCTCAAGATCCTCTAAACTGCTTTAGGAATCTTCCTGGACCTACTGAAACACAGAATATCCCAAGTTGGATCATCAAGTCCAACTCCTAGAGGGGATCCATTGAGTCCAACTGTAGAAGACAGAAAGAGCTGAGGACTGTCATGGATCTTTGGGACAAAAGCAACCATGGTGGATTTTTCCACATCTTTGCTTTAAAAACTGATTTAGTATCTGCAGTGACAAGCTACTTAAAAAAAGATCTTTAAAAGTTTCACAGAGGAACACAGAGCCTAGATGGAAGAAAAATGAAACACCCTTACAAAGCAAAGAACGTAGTTAATAAATGGGTCCAAAGGAATGAGCCTTGAATGACTGCATGCCGCTTTTTGGGTGGAAAACTGGTGGCTGGCTCATTGTTAAAACAGTCCATATTTCTTGTGGGAAGTAACCATGCAGAGTAGTAACACTAATGCAAATAGAAATTCTCTCCAGAAATGATTTCTGAGAACGCCAAGAGTATTAAAATAGTTGCCTGCTCTCTCCAAATAGACACCACTGAGATAATGAAGAACTGACAAATTGGTGTAATTCCAGCAATGAGCCTGTAACTTTCTTCTGCAGTCATACTGTTGATTTACTGTGTGAGAAGAAGAAGAAAAAAAAAAACACAACAAAACACAGCGGGCAGCTCTAACACAGCAAGGCAAGTAGGGCTGGATTTTTGCTGTCCAAAAGAACAATCTACAACGCCAGGGCCAGTCTGGAACAAGTCAAGGCAGACACCCAGACGGAGCTTCCCTTGGGTGTGCAGCAGAGGGCCATAACCCCTGCAGCCCGCCCTTCCTTGTGCAGGCTGGTGGGAGCCTCACCTATGCCAGGTGTGCTGTGATGGAGTCACTCAGGCAGCAGGTAGAGGAGGTCAGCAGACTACACTGTATTAGAGAGGGGAAACAAGAACTAGAGCGATACTTGAGCTGGTGAAAGGAGAAATATTAGGACCTTGTGACAGGGACCTCCAAGGACTACCAGACAAAGGGCATCAACAGCAAACAGGGAATATCTTGGGGGAGGAGGCATCGTGTTCTCTGCACCTCATGGCAACAGGATGACTCTTCCCCTTTTTGTCCAAATGTACCACCAAGTAACAAATACAAAGCCTTGGGCAGTGGGTGAAGTCAATGAGCAGGGTTCACTGTGATAAACACGGCTGTGTGTGCTAACAGCCATAAAACAAAGCATCCAGGGTGAGAACTTTGCTAGGAGGCATCAGTGACTGTGATTTTCTGGGTCAGCTGTGCTAAGAGCAGGGTCTGGGATGGGCTTTCAGTGCAGAACAATTCCTGAGCCTTTCCTGGAAGCTGACAATGAATACAGCTAAGCTTTTCTTTGCAGTGGACATGGTATGGGCTCAGGGTAAACTGACCTATATAACACCTAGCTATTGCTTTACCGTAGGACTTTTGGGCTTTTTGTTTGAATAAGCTTTCCTCTGCATTATGTTAACAACTTTCTGATCAAGTATTGCATCTGAATTATTTCATTTCATGCCTAGCTTCCTCTTTATATTAATAGTATTTTAGGCATTTAAATTTCAGGGAAAGCTAAACAAAAGGCATTGTAGCACAGCACATCTAACAGACTCGTTTGTCAGTGTCACTTAAAGGGATGCTGTCTCTGCTGAGTCAGAAAGCCGCCCATTGATTTATGACCACCTGCTGGTTGGAGGAAGCTTTCCTCGAGCCACAACATTCAAGGCCTAAAGAGGTTTTTCAGATCACCTACTCTGGCTGTCCATATATTACCACGTGTTCAGGCTGTCACTTGTTCCCTTGGGACCCTGAGCTGTTTTTGACTAGAAGGAAAGCTCCTAGAAACTGATCCACTGGGACAAGCATTCATTGGAAATTGAAGTTCAGAGCCATTGGTTCTAGCTGTGTCTCTCTATTGGACCAATATCACTCTGGGCCCGGTGTTTCTTTTATTCCACAGAGTAGTGCTGTGCAGATGAAAAATAACAGTCAGGTAACTCATTGGCCATTTTAGTAAATGATTCATATAAAATGAGATAAGGCTGATAGGCGGTCTGTTGGGCAGTCAGCATGCA
>PPHD01008685.1:5264-21482 GCA_002909625.1 Bambusicola thoracicus | reverse complement strand
TTTATCAGTGGCTTTTGATCAGCTTGTTTGCCAGTAACTGTCATGTCTTTTCCTGTGAATCTGCATTCTGATCAGTGCCCCTACCCTGCACTTTGTAGGACTCTGAATTTGGCTCTTGTTGGATTTCATTAGGTTTCTTACAGCAGTTTGTCTCTCTAGCCCTCTCTGAATGGAAGCCTTCTTCACAGTGACTGCTCTCTTCAATTTGTTAATCATCAGCAAACTTGCTCTGAGTGTGCTCTGGCCTGCATTCCAGGTTGTTAATAAAGAATTAAGTGGTACTGGCTCAGATATTGATCCCAGAGTCAAGCAGTCATACTGCTGACCACATATCAAGACTGATGGTGGAGCTGGCTTTCCACCAACATTACTTCCCAGTTATCCAATCCCTCCAGTCTCATCAATTTGTCTGTAAGGGTATTATGGGAGATTATATCAAAGGTCTTGGTGAAGTCAAAATATACAACAATCTCCCTTGATTCCCCTTGTCTACGCAGCCAGTCATATCATCATATCCTAGTATGTTGGTACTACTGAAATAACTAAATTTAATTCTGTCAAAATTAATTTTTTGTAATCTAAATGTTTACCTTCACCAATTGGTCTACCTTGTTTTTAAGCAACCCTTGCCATCTGTTGCCTTCACATAATCTTGAAGACATGTCTTTAATTTTTTTTTTTGAACCACATTGTGTTATGACCAAGTTTTCTAACTTTTCTTATAGTCATTGAAAATTTTAGTCAGAAAAGAAATTAAAAGCCTAAAAACAAACTAAAATACATTTATAGCTATCCATATATCTCTTTATCTGGAATAAAGAAATGGAGGAAACTCCCACATACTACACGGTCGCTATTGTTCCTGAAGTAACTGGTAATAATCTTGATGGTTTGAAGTTTCAACCTACTTGCGCATGACCTTGGTCCACAAGATATTTTTGCTGTGCTCTCACTTCAGCTCCCAAACCATCTGGTGAAGCACATATTTAGATTTGCTGTCCTTTGCCAACCCAGCAAACTAGTGTGGTCTGGGCTCATCCTCACATGCACTCCATGACCCAGTTCCTGACATCTCACCTAGTTAGGGCACCTGTTAATCCCTGAGTGCAGGGTGGGACCTGAAAGCTTTCTGGAGAAGAGGCCAAAGAAGTGTCCACTGTGGCCAGGATACATCTTCAAAGACTTTCTTGTGATTCTATAGGTCTTTCTGAGCCCTCCACATACAGCCTCTAGTTTGACAACTATTCGGTGGGCTGGTTATATTCTTGAAATAGCTCAGAGCAGGTAATTTTGCATTCAATACACAAATCAAGTGATAATTCACTGATTAGATAATAGCATCAGTTCTAAGATGCAACTGTCAAAAATCACCTGTCCTAATATATACCAGACAAATGAAAATGACTTTTTATCCTTACGGTAAGATTTCATATGCTCTATGCTACTGTTCTACCCTCGTACATCAGATCCTACTGGATCACTAATCCAGCAGGAATCAGTCTGCTTCTTGGCTCTTCACCTCCTGGTTTTCTGCTGAGTTAATTAGCAAATGGAATTGGCTCAAAGAGAAGACTGACAGCTTCCAGAACTGGCATAAGGTAAGCAGCAGACGTATGCAGCTAAACATGAGGATCAGGACCCTGCCATTTCTGTATCAGCAAGAAAACAGATGGGCCCATCCAATGTCACAAGCCTTAGAGCCAAAATTCACATAATTTCAGAGCTGACTTTTGGATGCCAATGCTGGTTCTGGCTACATTAAAGTAACGATAAAACGTAACTCGTTTGAAACTTGGGAAGCAGTATGTCTTACCTAGCAAGCTTGAGGACTGTTACATATGGCTTGCTGATCGCACAACAGAAGTAAATGAAAAACTAGAGCCTTTGTTAATTTCATAGTGTGCCAGTAAGGCAAAATTACAGCCCACCTTCCTGAGAAAGGGCAGAGATCATCCCTCCAGTCAGCACTCGGTCCCATGGCACATCGACTCTCCCAGTTTCACACAGTCTCTTGCTTCAAGCGATGCTTCTGTGAGCAGATGGTGAACCATTTCAGGTCACTCACCACCTGAAATTTCCGGGCGTTATGAATTCGATGGGCTTGTTGAGTAGTCACTTGAATGTCAGAGCCGGCACTGAAGCAGCCAGAGAAAGCGACAGGGAGACAGAGGTGCCGCCATGCAGCACTAAGCTGTGCGATTAATGCAGGCGGCCCCGTGAAGCTTTGCCTTAGAAAAGCGAAGAAGAGAACTAGAACCACGGCCGCCGCGCAGCCGGGGCAGGGCGGGCCCCGCCGCTCCCTCAGGCGGCCGCCAGACACACAGCGGCCGTTCCCCGGCCCCTGGCGTGGTGGCGGCGCCATGGGGGAGCGCGGCGACTCCGAAGGGCTGGAGATGGAGCTGGGGCGGGAGAGGCGGAGGCAGTGAGTGATGGGCTGGGGCCGAAGGAGTGGTCTGCCGGGGAAGGGGGCGGCAAAATGGCGGGTGGTGCTGCCTCAGGGGTACCTGCGGAGGGGTCCCGCAGTGCACTCTGCATCTGTGGGGATTGAAGAGTGCTTTGGGGGATGGGAGAGTGTGGCACTTGGTGAAAATGTGGGATCGCAGGGAGAAGTGGCGGGCCGTGGTGGGCTGTAGCAGGTCAGGGGGCTGGAGGTGGTGTGAGGAGCCTGAGGAAATGGGTGAATGATTCCAGCCAGAATGAAGGTGGCAGCGAACGGGCAGGGGAATGGGGCTGGGAGAGTGAGCTGGAGTGGGGTAAGGACTGGTTTGTGGGACAGAAAAGGGCTTGGAGGGATGATGCCTGTTTGGTGAGGAGAAGGGAATGGGTGATGAGGTGATGGCAATACACATTTCTTTCCTGTGTGGAATAAAGCTAGAAAGCCAGATTTCACTGTCAGTAACTATCCCTGAGATATCTTAGCATAGTTCTGCAGAGATGGCAGCATGTGACTGCTTTAAGAGCCAAACGTTTCAGGATTCCAACTAAATAGCTTGATATTAACAGTGTTGATGTTAATGTTACATTGTATGGAATTTCAGGGATTTTGTTTTTCTATTTTTTTTTTAACATTACTGCCTTTTGTATGCTAATAAACTGAAAGTTATAATACCAGAAGCTCCTTGAGGTGCTGCCTTAATTCAGACCCTTACTTTCTATACAGTTTTCAAACATTCAGTTCCATGTCTGTTTTTTCCCAGGACGGTGTTTATTTCAGTCTCCAGGCTGAGGGTTCTCTGCAAGCTGTTCCTGCAGTTGTACTTTATGAAATGTTTCTCTGCTAGTGAGAAGGGGAAGCTTAGAGTCAATATGTTTGGGCAGCATCTGTGCTCAAAATGGTGCACAAAGGAGCTCTGTCATGCTTGCACCTGTGTGTGAGCAAAGGTCCTTTTAATGGATCTCCAGAGTGCTAAGTAGTGTGTCAATGTAAGACAGAAATTATCCGAAGCAAGCGCCAAGTCTTATTTACCAGGCACACCATTTTGTTATTGGTGCTCAAATAAAAAGCTGACTAGTACTGACTTTGTTTCGCTGCTGTGATTTATTATAGTTTGAACTAATGAAAACCTGGGTATTTTATGCACCTGAAGTTCTTGCTGATATCCCTGAGAAGCCCAGGTCACATGAAGAAGCTGTGTCTTCTGGGCAGATCAAACAAAAAATAAACATATTTAACAAAAGTCTCTGTTTCTACAGCGTGACAGAAACACAGTGAAGAGCCTGCTGCTCCTGGTGGATTCTGCAGCTATGTCCCATGTTTGTCTTGTGTGTACGAACAGGCAATGCCATTATTGTATTGTTATTTATTCAACTGTTGGCAACCAGGATTGTTAGAAATCAACATCTGAACCAGGCGCCTGTGTTGTCAGTGAATACAGAAGGCTTTAAGGTGTGATTCATCTGACCTACTTTGGTTGGCTGCTTCAGAAGGAGATGACTCACACCCTGAGAAGTTTTCTCTCTACTGCATATAAAGAAAGCTGAGGATGACTGGCTTGCAGATAGATGTCGGCATTCCTAAGTGCAGTCGCACCCTTGTCATCCTTTTGCTGGCTTATTTAATTATTGTTCCACTCAGACAGTTTGGTAACAGCCCACCTACCACTCTCATTTAAGAAGCGATTTTTACTTCAAAGAGTAAATTGAATCATCCGTGTCCGTGAGGGGTCTTTACCTAAGTACCTACTGATTCTCAATGATTGTGAATATAATACTGTGAAAGGCTTTAATGAAAGTCAGAAGCTTAATCTGACACTGAATTACTGTAATCGAGATTTAGCACAGGTTCTTTTTGGGAACTGCCATGACGAATGTTCCCAAGCTAGCGAGAAAACATAATACTTCATTATACTTCTTAATAAAGGTCTTTTAAGCTGTATGTGTACGCATGTCAGCTCACTCTGTCCATTTACTGATGTTGACAGAGTTGCATGTGAGAATTCCACTTTGAGATTTCAGCTTTTGTGGCTTTTCAGACAAGGAGCATTGTAGGATTTGCCCAGCACACCGCTGAGTGACAGTGCCTGGAGCTTTCAGTGCTATATATGCTCTTCCCTGTAGTGCCTTTTGTCATGTGTAGTATCATTTGCTTTGTTCAAAGATTCTGAAGGCATCTGTGTATTTTGTCTTCTACAGGAACCAGTAAAGGCCTGCCTTGTAGCAGGGCTGCAGCCCCGGAACTAATGATTTGCCTTAAGCTTCACCTGTAATGTGCCACTGGTCTCTCACCAGTAAACAAAATGGCTTCAGACAGTCTTTTGCGCAGTATGTGCACTAGGTGCTGAGATCTGGATAGCAAAAGGTGCAGGAAAATGGTTTTTGTCTTAAGTGGCTGTCACTTTCAAGCAAAACAACACCTGTATTTTCAACCACAGTCATCTTATCTGAACTGCAACTTTTTTCTCCTTCACAAGAAGCTTCCTGATTTTGTTTAGGATGTGTGGATGTCATTAAATTTGATTGTTGAGAAGCTTCGGGGCTTCCAGCATTTATGGTCTTTCTGTGATGACTATCAGTTGTCCAATGATACGGGAAAAGGTCATGGGCCTTGAACATGTCTGGTTATTAATAAATGTGAGGCTACTGGTAAAATCACACTGGTGTCAGTGTCCCTTTAAACAGCCCAAGGCTGTGGGCAAGCAGCTGCACAGAGCTGTTTTACATTCACAGTAACAGACAAGTGGTTTGGCCTGTTGTTTCCTATCACAATTAGAAATGCCTCCATAAATGCCAAGTATTCTCAATACGATAGTAAGCTGAAGTATTTACCAAGTTGGTCAAAGTGATTTATTTCTACACTCCTTCTCTGTCAATACGGAGAGCGTACTTTACTGTATGTACACTGAATAAGTAGAGTTACAACCCTGGCTACTTTCTAGTTGCTATTGGAGTACTAAATGTTTACTGTTAATTTTTTTTTAATAAGAATGGTTTTCATTTCGAAATGAAAATAAGATTTTTGTTAGCAATTACAGCCTGATACCTCACAATGTATCATTTCAGTATACATTTTAATCAGGAAGGAATGTAATTGGAAGTTGGTGAGCAGCTTTGCTAGTGATGCACAGTGAAGAATAAAATCTAACGTGCTGTAAGGGATATTATTTGCAGTCTTGAAATGATGACATTTCAAGTTAAAAGTTAAAAGCTGAAAGCATCATGTTTGAAGGACTCATTCTTGCCATGCTATTTGTCTGCATCCGTCCAACCACAGAGAATTTTCTTTAAGAGGAATAATTAAGTTCATTTGGAAATAGCTCAGCTCTATTTACATCTCTGCCGGTGTCCAACTCCAGCTGTTATTTCCTTCCAAAAATGCCATTTTAACACTTGCCTTCATCACAGCTTCCTCTTTTACAAGCACTGAGAGGTAGATAGAAATCTTCTGTAAGGAAATGTTATCTATTTGTGTTGAAAATATGCCAATGATATAATAAGGTTTTGTCTTCCTTCTTAGCTATCTGCCTCTGCCATTTGGAGTGGGAACAAATAAGCAGCAATGATCAGATTTCCTCCAGCTATCCCGGATCTAAGCTTTTTGACTCATGTGCTTCAACTGTATCTTTGGTGAGACTTTCACCACAACCTTTTTTGTCTCCACTGTACTACCTGTACCTTCATTATTTCTTTGCCTCTGTCCCCCCTCTCTATGTTAAAGTCAGTAGGGAGGAACAGCATTAGAGCAAAGAGAGACTGGAAGACCCAGTTCTGTTTGGTTGTCTAATTGTGACTCAGCATGTTTCTTGCACTGAAAAACTTACCTGAATTACCTTTAATTACTCTTCTGCTTAATTTATCTTCTTTCAACTTCTATGCTGTTTCAGTTTTTCATTCCTTCTCCCTCCCCATTCCAGGCATCTGCAGTCATAACTCGTCTGGTTTCTGTAGCTTTCAGTTGAAACTGATGTTCCAAGCTATGGAAAATAAAATTCTGCTGAGTGTGATATTGGGATGAGCAATAGATGATACTGTTCTGATGCCAGAGCTGATGTCTAAAACTTTATTTCTAATAGAGCTGACTATTTCCTGAAGAACACTTCTCACGAATGTATTCAGAATGGGAATATTTACATTGATGTGACAGCTAACCCTAAAAAACACACCAATAGGACACAGAGTGGTTTTCTGTCTTGCATGTTTTAATGAACTACGCTAAGGTTTAAAATACATCTCACTTATTTCATAAATTACTTACATATTTGCATTGTAGACCATATTACAAATTACAGAGTTGTGTTCTCAGTTCTTCTAAAAGATCACAAGTTGGCCTTTGAAAAATGGATGCATTCCTTGGTTGGTTTAGGAAATCTTCCAAACAACCTGATATGAAACAATCACAAACTGCTTTTTGAATGTGTTTTGCTGCCTTTTGTTTGGAGCTGAGTTGAAAATATTTGATTTAGTCCTTTTTTTTTTTTTTTTTTTTTTTAATAATTAGTTTAATGCAAAGCCATTTTATTGATTTTTCTCAATACCACAGGCAAATGCTTGAAAATTCAATATCTGAATTGAGAAAAACAGTAACAGAACTGGAGAAAAAGCTTAGCGGTGTTGAAGATGAAGGTAAGTGAACTGCAACAGAGTCTTACTAATTGAATAGGAAGCACAGCAAATTAATTGTTTTGGTAGACCCTACAGTGATACAACTATTTATTTTGGAATATTGGTTTTCCCTTTTCAAAAATGACTGTTATAGATGTGAAATGTGAAAAATGAAGCAACTTCAATATGGAATATAGATGTGAAATGTGAAAAATGAAGCAACTTCAATATGGAATGAAAGATGTGAAATTATGGAGTACTAAATGCTGCATGTTAGCTTTTTTTCTGTTAGCTATTAAAGATATAACGGATGACATGAATTCATAGAGATAGTCGGTTAATATTCTGGCCACACTAAGCCCTGTGGAAAAAAGAATCCCTTGATCTCTATTTTCATGCTCTTTTGTAATTCAAATGAATACTTCCTCATTACGAGGATGACTAACTGGAGACCTTCTCAGTCTCCTGAAAAAAAAAGTAAGAACTGTTTGGAAAAAAAAAAAATGTTGCCTTCTACTTGAAATAGCATGAAATAATCTGGGAAACATATAACCCTGTGTTTGTTTTTAAGGTAATGAGTGGAAAACCAGATACGAGATGCAAGTAGAACTGAACAGACAGCTGCAAAGGCAAATTAATATTCTTAAAGACAAGGTGGAGCTTATTCGTGGAAATCCAACAGGTAGAAATGAGTTTTTCAATAAAATTAGTGATTATATGTTGAATGAGATCAATGAGTTGCACCTTCTGTTTATTTGTAGATAAACTGGCCGTTGTTCGCATCTTTGATCAAATGTCTGTGGTGAGTACAGTGGAATTTAGTTGCTTAAGCTTCAAAACCACTGAAGAAATTAAATACATTGTACAATTTTGTTGTTGTTGGTATTGTTCCTTGACAAAAAATATCAGTGGTCCTGTGGAGAAACCAAAGCAAACATTCCCACTTACTTTTTTAATTGTTTCAGTTAGGCAGTTGCTTATAAATTTGTAAGGCATAGAACAAAATAACGATGTGGGAATATAAGGCATAAATATAAGACATATATAATCGTGTAGTAGATTTTTTTGACTGAGTAAAGATTCGACATCACCTGCGGTGAGGTGTGTGAGATGGAGTAGCTAGACTAGTGCTGTCAATAACTGAAGAAATATAAAACCTTGATCACAAAATGATGGAATCACTTAGGCTAGAAGGGGCCACTTTGTCATTTTCTAGTCCAACACCCCTGCTCAAGGCAGGTCAGCTACATCAGGTTGCTTGGCATCATGCTGAGTGAGATTTTGAGTATCTCCATAGATGGAACCTTCTCAACTTCTCTGGGCAATGTGTTTCAGTGTTTGAACAATAAAAAAGTGTTTTCTTGGTTTAGATGGAATTTCATGTGTTTTAGATTGTGCCCATTACCTCTTGTCCTGTCACTGGGCACCACTGAGAATAGCCTGGCTCCCTTTTCTTCCTCCCATCCCATCAGGTATTTATACACATGGGTAAGATCCCCTGAGCCTTCTTTTCTCCACATTGAACAACTCCATCTCTCTCAGCCTCCCCCGCATATACCAGTGGATGGAGTTTTCCTCACCAGCAGGAAGACTTGAAATTTTCACTTGTTTAATTGAACTCCACGGGGTTCCCCTCAGCACAGTCCTCCAGTGTATCCAGCACTACTCACAGCTTTGTATTATACGTGACAGTAAATATTAACAATTGCTGTTACATTTTGTGTAATATGGTCCCAGGAAAATTCCTCATTTAAGTACTATTTAAGTACTCCATTTCTGCAACACAGGACAAGTTGGTTTTATATATATATATATATTTAGGTTTTATTGCTTAATATGCTTTTATTTCACCAGCTGCACTTCAACAAAACATAAAACAACTTCTTATGCACTTACACAAGTAGAAGTGTCTCCATCTGACTCCCATGCTTCAGATTCTGAAGATTAATGGGAGTTCACTGAGCCTGGAGGAGTCTGCATGCTGTGTTAGTGGGAATTATCACCCATTTTAAGCAGAATGTGAATAATTGATTGCTCATTTTGATCTAATTCATGGCTTTCAGATAGTAAATATTCTTTTTAGGTTTAGCACTGTCCTAGACTCCATGGTGTTTTCTAGATGGCTGGATTTTCTTTTCTTCTTCAAACAGCCAACTAAAAACAATGACAGAAGAAAATCGCTCCCATCCCATTTGTCTGTTTCAGGGACTTGATTTAAAAATACAACTGGAATCATTTTTGAAAAGAAGTCTTGAGCACAGGACAATGGGCTGGAAATTTTACAGCAGTCTGCTTCACACAAGGTTATTCCCATCAGCCTGTAAAGCATGGACTGTTGTGCACACTGGCAGTATTAAGTGTTTATTTCCATCAAATTTCCAATGTTCTCTCAACCAATCCAATTAAACCTTTGCCAGGAACCCGGAGGGCCATTACCAGTTAGATAATCTGTAAGCTTTATCAGCAGCTGTGCTGCACCCATCCAGTACATTTCTAATCCCTACTAAATTCCGCTTTGCCTCCTCACCTATGAGCTGTCATTCTAAGAGACTTGATTACTGTGCCTGTAAATGAAAGAATGACAGTGGAACAGTAAGATTCATTCTGCCTAAAGGAGCCTAGGAAACAGTTTGGAGAGTCCCACACTTACTCAGAGGCACTTAGGGAAGTCTGGAGCCCATGTGCCATGCCATAGATTTTTATCCTGCAGTTTTTCACCCTTCCCGTTTAGAGTGAATACATTTGTCTGTTATCCAAGAGTGGGAAAAAAATGCTTTGAAATTTAGAAAAGGTTCCATTTTGGCTTGTTTTGATCGCCAGGAGATGGAAAGAGAAGGAAAATTGACGTGTTTTGGGGGCTTTGCTGTCCCTTTTTTCACTGAAGCTGTCAGGAAAGTCCATGTATTTTTACAGTTACACTTGTAGAATGCAGAGCTCCTTTTTCTTTTCAGTTTTGGCAGATAAAACAACTATAAAAAATGCACAGATCAGTTTGTGGTGTGTAAGCATAAAGATTTATCCAAATCATTTTTATGTTTTTGGGAATTGTTCAGGGGAGCATCAGGGAATATTTAGCTTCTCTGCGACGAGAATAAGGAACAGATGTGGTGAGTGGGTGTAGAAAAGCAGAGAGCAGCCGATCATCAATCTACATTCACTCAGAGTAAAAATGCTGAGAGATAAAAAGTCGTGTGTGTGCATTAAATGAGAAGTACACTGTGATATTCAGTCCTCAGCTTGCTGTTGCATATGAAGTGAAAAGATAGCAAGGTGATTCTTCTAGCAAGATGATACCATTTCAAGAGTATGGCAACAACAGACAGTAGATTTTGAGCAACATGCTTAGAAAATGAAATAGCATTTGCAAGTCCTTTTAACCTGTGTTCCCAAAGAAGTTAGTTACACAGTTTGAATTATTAGAGGCATCTCTCATAATTCTTAATTTCATTACCAGTTTCAGCCATGTTTAACAGAGGAGATATCTCAAAGGCATTAAGGATATTTGTCTCACTCAGCTTGTCATTTAGGGTCTTGTGTAGTCAATAGAAGGAGAAAGGCATATCCAGAGAGTAATTCATCTCATTTAGACATAGGTAGGATAAAACATTTCCTTGATTTCAAGCACAACAGGGAGAATCAAGATTAGTCATCAGGGACTCTGGAAGTGAGCGAGCTATAAAAAACTGAAGGAGAAGAATACAAATGCAAATTCTGGAGCGATGAAGAAGGAAGCACAAGGGTTTTCAGTCTTCTTAAATTGCAATAATTGTTGCAGATGGCTTGTGCTGTTTTCACTTCAGAATTAGAATCTTACTGATGAATGATTCTTTGCTGTTAAAAACACCCCTACATCGTTTAAAAGTACAGTTGTTGTTGATGTGTCCCTTTTATTTTATTTCAACAATATCATGGAGGTATCACAGGTCAGTAAATGCGGATCCATTACCTTCAACACACAAATTAGAATAGCCAGGATTTAGAAAACCATTTTTGTGTACTGAGGGCTGATTAAAAATAACCCCAATGGTGACGGGCACAGGGGAGTTGCAACACTGAAAACTGTTTAGTCAGTGATTTCTTTTATATCCCAATGAATAATACAAATGTCAGACTCTACTTCAGGAATAACTGCAGAAAGAATGCCTTCTCTCCAAAGCTTAACACGGCGTGAATTTTGTTTACCCCATTTTAACATATTAAGCATTCATTTGTTTGCTTTTTTTTTTCTTCATGAAGTAGGTTTTGGTGAAATACGTGTTGTCTGCTGGTTTCCTGTATCAGTGGGAGGAAAACGGTTTCATTCTCTCTCACCGTTTCTGCTAGAGAGGATCCCTAGATAGCGGCTTTAGTATGCAAATACCGAAAGCATACTACAAAATCAGTTCAGAAGAGCACACTCCTGATAGCATTGCCTTAGCAACGCTCTAGTTAAAATTAGCCAAGGAATGAAGGTTTCTGTGATAAATCACTGTTTTCAGGACTGCCCAGCACCATAGCTGAGAAAATTCTCACAGTAGCAGCCAGATACATGCTTTAAAGCACTTCCTTTCTGAGACCGGAGTGACTACGTGCAGCAATCCTAGCAGATCAACCTCAGGGTTTTTCCTACATGTTTTAAACCATGAGCAGAACGTGTGGCAGTGTCACACTGGAGAGGGTGTTGGCAACATAACAGGAGAGGCATGCAGTGTTTATGAAAACACAAAGAAGTTGTACCACAGTAGGTGTTGTTAACTGCCTATGGGGAACATCATCACTTCCTAATGGCACAGGAAATGTTGACAATTCTTTCAACAAGTCAGTGTTAAGTGAATCTCGTTGCTCTTGCTGGATTGCATCACCCATAGCTCTGTGACAAACTGATCTGATATCTGGTCTTTATTGTCAAGATTGGAAGTATTTTGGAGAAAGTTTTGTAGTCAGTCTCACAGACCTGAGCTGCATTCTGCCTCCTGCCAGACTCCTTTCATCTGACTTAGGAGAAGTGTTTTGGATGTCTCCAAGAGACCTTTTTGACTCGCAGTTTTTTCCTTTCTTTGTCACGTTGCTTTAGTTGTTCCTCCTGGCAGCCTTGCACAAACCAGCAGACTGTTTCTCACAAATCACTTTGTGGGTTCCCAGAGGCAGAATGCACTTTGGATTTCAAAGAAAACAATCGGGGAAAGCTTGCAGTGGACTGACATTATTAGCTGGCCATTCTCCAGACTGCTGCCTGTTCAGGAATTCCAGGAATTGCTTAGCAATTGTCTGGGACCCCTGGATTTCTCCCAGGAAAGATTTGTAATGAATTTCAAGGCCTTTCCCAAGCCTCACTGGAGAGATATAAAGTAAAATGTTTTGGATTCAACATCATCTTTTGTTTTAAATCTGAAACACAGCAATGGAGGTCTGGGTTTTAACTTCCTCCTCCCACTTTGGCAGATGATAAAACAATGCTGTGGGCATCGGTGATAGAAGGATTTGGGTAGCACTGCCCTACACCTCCTTAGCTGGAGGAACCAGAACCTTCCAACAGGTCTTCAGACAAATTTCCTTAGCCTGGTTCTTGACAATAAGTGATGCAAACAGGACTCTGCATTCTCAAATGTTATCTGTGATTCTGTGTGATTCATGCATTTCAACTGTTTCGAATACAAAGAGCGTGCTAACCACAAGGGGGCACTTGGCATTTAAACAAGTGCTGTGATTTTTTCTTCACCTGTACTGAAGCCTTTACAGCATCTATCGCATGCACATTGATTGCATATTTTACACAGGAGTGTGCTATGCTAGGTAATTTTTTATGTATCTTTTTCAGTAAGTGCTATGATATATGGTTAAGTGAGTTTATTCATATCAACTTAAAATCAATTTCAGTTACAGTAAAGCTAAAGATGTGACGTTGCTTTTTGCTCTTGATGAGTTTAAAATATGTTCAAAGATTCAGCTAAATCACCTGCTGATCCTCAACTGCTGGTGTTGGAAGGAGGGGAGTTCATTTACTGTGCAAAAATGAATTAGGTTTAAAATGTTAAGTACAGTGAATTGCAGAGTTATCTTTTGTGCTTTTGTTGGTGGTGCTTTTCCTGCACAAGTGACAGATGTATTCCTTCTGTTCTGACTCATGGAGAAAAATTAGAGGATTGAATCTGAAGCAAATTGCCATACAGATCAATAGTCTGTGTGAGCTCTGATGGAAGCAAATTTCAGCCTCTTGATGATGTCACATATTTGTCACCTTGTCTGCTGTAGAGTGACTGATAGAAATTGTCACCTCTGTTGCCGCAGGGCAAGGAAAAATCCAGAATGAGAATAACTTATGTGGGTGGCTTTAAAATTCGGCTGCAGTTCCCTTCTCTATAAATTCATTTTTTGGCAAGTGCTGAGCCAAATATGTAACTTCAGACGAATGAAAAGAAAATTATGTGAAGAAAAGAAGTGTAGAATTGATGTTCCCTTTGTGAAACTCTGGGCTTGTGCCACTGCTGGACACAGAACGTAATGTGTCATTGCTGTGAGAGTGAATCTTGCTAAGCCTTGCAACATTCCATTACATAAAGAAAGTATTCAGTTAAAATCTCAGTGTGTCTTTTGGCTTACCAGCTTGCTGAGAGTGGCTTGACATGGGCAACTTAATGAAAACTAAGAATCTTAAATTCAGGTTAAATCCCTTAGTCAGCTTATGTCTCCTTTTTTAGGAGTACATTGTCCAGCTATTCAAGGCTTAGTAGAAGAACCTGCCATAAATCTGACCTAGACAATATTTCAGTATCTAGCTAAAGCAATACCATTAATAAATTCAATTGGCTTCAGAAATCATTTTCAGAATTTATCTAACTGGCTCAGCTTGAAGTCTTGTTGACAGTTTCTCCTGGGAGATAGCTGCATTGCTTGAAGTACTCCTGTTTCTCTTGAGCTCTCACTGGTCCTTGCTTTGTGTAAAGGCTTTTCTGAGCTCCTAGAGCTGTGCTACAAGTCAGGGTTACTATACGTTTTAAGCAATTTTTTTCTATAAGCCATTTACTTGTGTTCTTTTGCTTTTTTAAGTGGCAAGCTGATGCTGTAACTATGAGCATCAGTAATTGAATCTCTTTCAATGAGTTTTTTCTCTGCTTGCTTCCCATAGAATTCAGGAAAGGCAATCCTAGTCCTTAATAGTTTGGCTGAGCTCATATGCTGGTGTTTCCCACTTCTGAATTTGTATTGCTGTTCAGAAAGACTTCAGTTATAGAAGGTCTCAGCTAGTTCTTCAGTAATTGCTTTGACACTAGGGGTGAGAGGTAACTTATAACCAGACTTTACTAACATGGGTCTCTCGGATCTCTCTGAAGTTTTACCACTGGGAATTTTTTCATTCTGTTTTTGAAATTGCCTTCTGTAATGTATGGGGACTTGGAGAATTTTGTTAGTTAAGTAGGAACATCTGTCCGTCAGGATTTACATCAGAACTTCAGTATTCCTATTCTGAGCTCTGCAGCATCTGTTAGGTGCCTGAACCCAGAAGCAGAAATCAGAAACTGAGTTTGTTGTGTGAATTTCCTGGGTATTCAGAGGGAGAAGAAAAGCTAGATTGGAATTCACAACAGAGTGCATAATAGAGGTGGAAAACCATTGGGAGATTGGTGAGAAAGGTACAAAGAATTGTCTGAAATGCTGCCTCCTTTCCAGAAGTGTGCATTACCAGGCAGCAATTGTGACTTCTTCCTTCTCCATCCCTTTAAATTTTGTTTTCTTGACTGATGAGTAGTCTGACCTCAAGAATTATTTCAGCATTAGTAAGGGCAAGTGTTATACTATGAATTAAAGCTCATTCAGTGGCAGAGGACTAAAATGTAAGTCTGAAATATAATTTGTTAGTTAATTTTTAGTTTGTTAGGAAGAAGAGATTGAATTTCTAGTATAATGTGGGTAGAATATGCTTATCAGGATGTGCTTCATCAGTGCACAACCAGGACCACCGTGACTACTGGCAAAGTTTGCTTTCAGGCTCTGTAAGAGCTTTCTGCAGAAAACTAAGCAGATTGATTAAGCGCATTCTTATGGAAAATCAATGAAGCAAAAGTTCAGATGCCTACCTAAGTTTTACAACAAAAAGAAGTGTGAAGAATGTAAGATACTGCATAATTCACGTTTGGATGTTAAATTTTGCTTGAAGTGTAATTCAGACAGTAGTCTATTTCTGATTTTTTAAAATTAATTAATTTATTCATTTAATTTTGATTTTTGGATTTTTTCCCAATCTATAAATTGAGAGTGAATTCAATTTCTTATTTCTCTGGAGGCACACAGATGACTATTTATCGCCATATTATCAACTTATTTCTGTCTGCTTGCTCATCAAAAGCAGTGATGTAGTGCACAGTTCATTTGCTTACAGCTGGATATCATCCTTGATCCAGAGCTGAATGAGTGCCCAGACATCTGCACAAGACCAGCTGCATTGGCAACAAAATATAGACAACACTTCTGAAAAGGTTAAAGGAAAATAATAATAATAATAATTAAAAAAAAAGATCTAAAAGTAATCTGCTCTTGAGGTGAAAGAACTGGAAGAAATTAGACCAGTACCATCACTGAGGATAGACCCAATTGCTCTGTTGTGACTAACAGCTGCAACACCAAGACTTGCTATCTTCAAAAACTGATGGACAGTCTTGAGGGTGAATAAGTAGTGGAGTATAGAGTTACACAGAAGAAATCTTGAGAACAGCATGAATTTTTGTGTTTACTGTGTTTCAGCTTACTGTGATGGCACAAAGTATGTTGTGCAAAAGTAAGTTGTCATATGATTGTGATCTTTAATGTAGTCAGGTCAAGAAGGCAAAAAAAATTAGAAGCCTTCTTTATCTGACTTTTTAAATACTGTACAGACACTGATGCAGTGGAAGAGCACATGATTCTAGTGGAATTTGGCCAAATCTTTAATCTGTGGCTTACTGGTTTACTTTCTGTCCTTGAATTGGCGAACATTAACTGTAGTGAATATAGGAGCCTTCAGTATCAGGACAAAGGTTTCATCTGCATCCAAGATACTTCAGCTTGAATTAGGAAAAAACCAAAAACTCAATTCTTTTCATGTCTCCAGTGTGTCTGTTATAACAGATTAAAGATAGTAACAGTTCAGTCATGTGTGAAACATTCTTGAAAGATATAGCTCTTCTGTATGTCTTTCTTTCTTTCTTTTTCTTTGTTTCTTTCTTT
>PPHD01008684.1:0-21482 GCA_002909625.1 Bambusicola thoracicus | reverse complement strand
AAATTAATTCTACAGACTTTTTAGAATGTAACTATGCCCTCCATATTTGAAGGGAAACGATTTTAAGTATTATTTAATGATAAATTGAAAGCAATTGAAGCATTCATTATTGTTTTAGAAGAGCTTCTGGGTGTGGAAATAAAAATGCATGATGTTATGTCTTCCCATGGCAAATATAAAGTGCTTAATATTGACAGAACTATGGATAATTATCTTTTTGATACTTAAAGAAAAATAAACCCCACAAATAATGTGTTAACTTAGTATATGTGCAAATAATTTATATGCAAATACTGTACCTATATCATGCAATGTGTATTTAAAAAGTCATATATATAAGTGGTGATGCTTGACTTTTAAATAATTCAATTTAGTTCTAATAACATTAATAGTCAAAAGTGAATCTCCAAAACTGAATATATTGAGTTAATTTCATCATCGGTGTCACCCTAGTAAAACCAATGGAGTTTCATTGGCAATTAATTTAGCCCATTATATTACCTTCAATTCAAATGATTTTTTACTGATAAGAGAAAGGACTTGAGCTGCACATGGTTTATCAGGCACTGAAATATTTTTACTGCACCGAAGATGGAAGAGATAGCTGATAAAAGTACTGAATAAAATAGGCAAAAATTTAGGATACTAACAATAAAGGCCTTTTAAATATATAAATAACTTTCCAGAAATTGTATAAACGTTTAGAGTATCTCCAACAGTCTTTACTAATCTAAAGAAGTCATTCTGTATTTTTTCAGTGACAAGACTATCCTCACAGTAGCAGTAGAAATGTTTTTACTGTTCCAAAGATGCAACAAACAGCCCTCCTAAATATTTTTATAAGTGGCCTACATGCTTGAAACTTAAACGCAATTTAAAGCAGTACTGTGGAACAACCGGGACCGAATGAAAGGTCTGTTGGGATTTTCTTATCGATATGCTCTTCCACGCTTCTATACAGCTGTACATCAAAGCATAGAGATTTACTCTCCTTATGACCAGAATCATTAACTAGTAAGAAATAGGACCCACCATATCAAGACCGGTAACAGTTTGTTAGTGGCCTGTGCCCTATCATACTATTTGGTAATGAGAGACCTCTAGCTTGCTAAATTTCCCGACATCCTGTGAGGTCAAAAGTGAACAAACTCACAACTATTCTCCTTCAGTGGGAAAGAAGAAAAGGAGGCAAAGTTTTTTTTCTTTTCTTTTTTTCCCCAAATCCCATTGTTCAGTCAGATCCAGAACTGTGGAAGGCAACTCGAAGTCCTGGCAGAGATCCCATCTGTATGACTTCAGATGCTCCCAGGAACTGACCTGTCTCATGATGCTCTTCTGGCTCTACTTCATGTCTGGAGCCTATGCTAGGAGGTAATTTAAGTGAAAGAACTTCTAACCAGAATTGTTATATTGATTAAGATTACATAAACTGTTATCAAGCTTGGACTGTTATCTCTTGATGTTCTTTCTTCACTACGTATTTTTAGTAACTCCCAGCAGTCTTTGGTTTGAACTACAGGTGCTCCTCCAGTGAGATCCCAAAATGCAGTCAAAAAAGACAGTGATGCTGTGGTAGCTCCCTGTATAGTTAATAAGTGGGAGCTATGTACTCTGAGCATTAAAAGCAGCAGTCTCAAAGAGATCTGTTGGGGGAGAACAAGATGCATTATATTCACTGAAAAATAAATATATGCAGACTGAGATATTCAAGCGTGCCTCTTCTTCAGAATACTGATTAGTGTCATTGGAAATCACAATAAAAGTAGCCCCTGAGGCTCATTTTCTCATTTTTAAAAGGATAATTATGATTAGTACTGCCAATGTTTGTTGTAAGCTTTAAGAGCAGGAAGGTTCAAAATACCAGTGATCCAAGGAAGCTGTCAGTTTGGGGATATTCTGCTGGCCCAGCACCAAACATCCTGTGGCATTTTCTGCCAAAAAATCATACAGCAGAGAGTGGACTTTCATCTATGTGAGCTTCAGGCATATCTGAAATTATTTAAATGAACGTAGCCGCGAACTAATTTTATTCCGCTGTTTTATGGGAGCTCCCATGCTCTGCTGAAGGCAAGATCAGGGGAGCCCTTGAAGTACACTTCTGAGGCTGCTGAGAGCAGGAGGCTTTGCCAGGCCTGCTCTGCCTTCTGCTCTACAAGAGGCCACTGCTGGAGGATTTGCACCTCAGCACCAAGCACACAGCACAGGGCCACCACTGCAAGGGGTCTCATGGTGGGCCACCTCTGTGAGCACCATCACCCTGGGGGCCACCACCAGGCCATGCAGCCCTAATTCATACCACAGTCACTTGGTCTCAACATAGCATATATACTGTGACACGACTGGAGTCCTAGAGGCAATTTCCTACACCTTATTACCACATAATAATGGCCTCTTAACAACTGGGCTAATCAAGAATTAATGAGGCCCTAAAACATTTTAAGGAACAATGAAGGATTTAAAAATTTCTCTTATGTGTTTTATTTAAAAAGCAATTCATTTAACAGTTACTGCCCTTCGTTCAGAGTCATATAAAAAGTCTTGGTACTCATCAAACACATCAGCTGAAAGGTTGTATTCATTTATCAGTTATTTACTTAAGCAGGGCTGCACATAACTGCAGAGACCAAGACATCCCAAGCCAGGCCTGGGCCCCTCTGCCTCCAAACTTCCCTCTCTCTGCACAGCTTTATGTGCATAAAGCCAGTTTGTTCGCCTGGCAGTGAAGTTGAGGAACCAAAAATAGGACAGGGCCAGCCCAAATTAGCACGACTGCCAAAAGGGGACGTTGCATTATCTCTGGAAGACTCCACTGGCCAGCCCAAATTAGCATGACTGTCAAAAGGGGACGTTGCATTATCTCTGGAAGATTCCAATGGACTTTTTGTTTGCTTGTGACAAGGAGGGAGCATGCACTTTGTGGGGGCATCCATCCTCCTTGGCGCTTGAGAAACTCAAAGTGAATTTAAAGGGGAAAAAAATAGGGATAACTTAAGCTGGTAAAGAATTTTGTATCAATGACTCAATGCTGAATTCAATCCTGAAAATACTTTATCTCTACCATCAGCCTGGAAGGAATAATCAAAATAAAAACACATTAAAATGTAGTTTATTTTTAAAAACTTTCTCCTCTAGTGAAAGGATGGGGAATATAAACTGGTTTGCTGAAAAAAAAATCCCCAAATAGATCATTCTGTGACAGATAACTGTTATGATTATTAATTCCTCCACTGACATTGAAATTAAACTGATTCCCAACATAATGGATGAATAAATAGCACATTGGAGTTTCTCAAATGCTTCTACATTTCCTATGCAATCAAAAAAAAAGAGCTCCCTCATTAAATAATATGCTGACAGAAAAGGCAATTTGATTAAATAAACCTAACTGCCAATCATGCTGAAAGTTATAAAAGGAAAGCATTTGGTAGCTAACTCTAAAACTTCGCTCCATATTCATCTCTCTCTTTCTCACTTTTTTTTCTTCATGATTTTTAACAGAGAAGTAAGAGAAAACTATGTGATCCAGAGGAAGATCTGGGCATATCTGGGCATCTGTCAAAGGAGTTACAAGCTAGTCTTCATCCCTGTGATTTACCATTAAGCAAGGTACGAGGGAGGAATCAAGAGAAAAAGGCAGAGAGCAGCAGGCAAAGAAGCATATACACTAATACATGAACCTGAGCTGCTCTGGGTGTCTTTGTGTATCACTTGGTACACGTATCTTTTTATTTTGGGGGGGAGACGTTTTCTGGGGCAAATGTGGAGAAGAGAGTGGTGAGGAGGATTAGGGCCAGCAGAAGTGAAAAGCAAGGAGAGATGAGTCTGCAGGTGATGAACTTGACAAATACGGGGATGGGGTGGTAGGAGAAAGGATGCAACAAGAAAGAGGAAAGAAAAAGAAAAGTAGAAGGGTGGGGGCTGGCGTGGCAGATAATGATGGCAGATGATGAGCGAAAGAGAAATCCAGAATCATCCTGTGTGAGGCCCTGAGGCACCAGAGATGTGGTGGTCCTGCAGAGGTGCTCCCCAAGGCTTATGGAACTAGGCTCCCCACTGTCCTGTCCCCAGAGTCCCCAGAGATGAAGAAGCAAATGCATGTTCTCCCATGGCAGCAAACGAAGCCATGCATTGCCCAGATGCATTCCAATAACGGTGGGGTTAATTTTTTGTGCTATTTAATTTCATCAGCTCTGTGGGGTGGGGAGAGGGGAAGAGCTGTGTAGCACGGTGTGATGTGTGGAAAGTCTCTGAACATCACAGTGTCTGGTGGCCAGAGATGGGAGTGGGGCCTGGCAGCTCCCTCTCCTTAGCTCTGGGAGGCGGCAGCTTCTTAGGACATCAAATAATTATTTGACTGAGCTGCAGGATTGTGGGATAAGACTCGTGCAGTTACTTCTCTGCTGGAAACCAAGAGTGTCAGCTTGGACCGCTCTGTTCTTGGTGAGTCTTTAAAGCTAATGCAACTCATGCTGAAGATGTTCTTTGAAAAGGACCAGAGATCTACTTGGATAAAACTCTGAGTGGGTGACAAGTGCACACAAAGAAATAAGATGAAGTTTTAATTTTTTCTCAAGTACAAGGACGTAAGCAGTTTGAGCAAAAGGCACTTGCCTTTCAGCTAGGCATTGAAGCTTTTAGGTTCTTAGGACACAAAATGAATTGATCTTCTCATAGGGAAATCATAGCTGTGCAACGTCACTGAGCCAAATGGGATCGTGCTAAAGATGTATGTGGCCACATCTGCTAGATAAAAATAAATCAAAATCATGTTAAAAGGAGGGCTGTTACTTTTTATGATCTTCCTATAATGCCTGTGGATGATGGTTGCCATCCACCTACTGCAGTCATAATGAAATATATGCAAGTTGGGAAGACATCAGTATTTTAGGTCCTGCTACCAATCTAACAACCATCGTCCAGCTTTGCAACCACCTCCCACTGTTTATGCATTATATATGTTCTAGCATTTGTTTAGTGACGTGCATTAAATGAAATAACAAAATTCCTAAGATGCTTTTTAGCTGATAAGTCTTTTGTGAACGTTTCTCCAACCTTTTCCCTTCTCCCCACTGTGCCCCATGCATCAGAGCTCAATACCTGACTCCCGGTTGCTCAGCAGCAGTCACACGAGGCTGCTGTGGGTGCTGCAGGGCTGGAGAAGGCCACCAGCCAACCACGCAGCAATGAAACCTATGGGACAGCCTCAGGGAGAGGTTGCTTCCTCTTGAATGTGATGCCTGACAATGCAAAGCTCTTCAGCAGTGGTAAGAAAGCTCTTCCAGAGTGACCATGCAGCCACCTCCAGCCCCGGTGCTGGAGCACTCACTTAGTGGAGCTATGCAAGGTTTGCTGCACTGTGGCATGTGGAGGTCAGCATGTTAATGGCTGCTGGCAGAAGAAGCAGACCTGGGCATATGCAGGTTCTGTATTTGTTCCCCTTGGTCTCTATGCACAGGCATTCTGTAATGGGCCGCTTTTTCAACAGACATAACTCATTCTGCTTTACTGACAGCGCTCACAGGAAAGCATGCAGCTGCCGGGGAAATGGTTTTTAACTGAATTGGAGATGAGCAATAAAGCTTAAACACGGCTCCAGTTACCCACAGGAACATTTGGTCTTTCAGACAATAGTGCTGAAGCAAGTCCTGCTGGAAAACATCATGTTTGCCTGCAATTATTTGCAAGATCAAACCTCACATTGTGACAGAGGCTTTTTTAACAGTTTCTGGCAAAAGACTTCATCCTTTCTTCCATGGAAGTCTACAGAAACCGCTGTTGCTGACAGTGACTGCAAATATTGAGCAGTTTGTGTCTCATATTACACTTACTGCAAACATTATACTGATGGGGAAAGCATGTGGATTTTACATGATCAGCCACATGAATTTTTGTCTTAACGCCGACAGTTAAAAAAAAATACAAACCAGAGCAACGACAAATTATTATTGAGGTTATGTTCTGGGACATTCCAGGCCTCTGTCTGAACCACGTTAAGGCAGGTTGCATGTCTGCATTGCATGTCTGCATCATCTGCCCCAGCTCCCTAGGGGACCTCTGGATAGAGCCCCCCTTCCGCATCAGCCATTTAAAATGGCACAAAAATCGGCCATCGAACAAGGTAATTTGCTTGTACTTTGTATCATGGCTATTAAATGCTATTAAGAGATTATTTGTCTTAATTTGTCCTCTTTGTTTTGACAGTATGAAAGCTCATGGCGAGTTTATGGGATTTTCCCCTATAATTACACTAAATTCTAAGGCAAATGAATGAACGGTAAGTCCACGTGCTCATCAGGTAACAGATCACTTCTGTTTTAATTTATTTTACCCGCACCTCTTGGAGCATCTCTCTGAGGAAAAATGTCAAGAGATTCCTCCTCTCTACCTACAACTGCTTACAGTTTATAGCACGAAAGAGGGAAACAGCAGAAATGAATCCTGACAAAATAGCTTACAAAACTAATAAACATCAGCATGCAGAAATGTCAGCTGTAATTCTGCCATAAAAGGTGTGTGGGCCAATCAAGCCATGTTTTTTTTTCTCGTGAAAACTCAGTAAAGCTCTTCTCTTTGTAAGTCAGCGGTACAGTTGCCTTGATTTTGGAACGATCTGTAAGTAAAACCCTTTTGAATCCCAGAACAATACGCCTCATCCAAACCTTTGTCCCGATTCATCTCCAGCTTTGATAGCATCAGTGCATCACCCTGCTTGCTTGTCAAATCTATCATCAATTCTAAATTGCCAATAAATATATTCCACATCTCTCTGGGGAGATGTAGCTTGTCTGCATGCTAAACAAAGAGCAGGCTGCACAAAGCCAAGATACACACAAAGATATAATGCCACAGGTGAAATGATAATGTGGAAATATTCTTACCCTGAGGAAGGCAGACTCCAGTTGTAGCTTAGCAAATCAAAGACCACAAAACTTGCTTGCAGTAACATCCTAACAAATCCAAGGAGTTCTATTTTTCCACAGTTAAAAAATATCCACGCTCTGGCATTAAATGCAAACCCAGAGACTAAGGCTTCAATAAGAGCTTCAATAATTTGTTTAGTTAGGTACGAAAAATACACTGTCATGAAGTTGTCGGTTTGTTGCTACAAAGGCTTAAAAAAATCATAGGTGCAAATGGCTGAGCAGTAGAACTTTTCCACAGAGGAAAATCCATCGCCATTTCTGGTTTCAGAATCTTATTGTATTTTGCATGGAAGATAAAAAGTTGTCCACCAAGCTTGAAAAATCTCTTTCTTTTCTTTTTTTTTAAATTATTTTAGAGTTTGTTAGTCTCTGGAAGAAAAAGGCACTTCTTTACATCCCCTTGATTTGATCTTCATCGTGGTAAAGCAATTCAAAAGTAAAATGAGACAGCTTCCCATTCAAAGCCTTGCTTTCTCGTAATTAGAAGTATATATGTGTACCAACAAAGTAGAAAACTAAGGCACAGCAAATTCCAAAATCTTTCCATTCCTGGAGAGCTTTAGTGTTCAAATGTTAATAGGATGCCTGCATTAAAAAAATATATATTTAAAAAAAAAACCATAAAAAAAAAACTTGGCCCGCGTTCAGGCTAAAGAGTCTGTGAAACAGACTTTTTCCATACTATGA
The DNA here is from genome assembly GCA_002909625.1 of Bambusicola thoracicus. Taxonomy (NCBI): domain Eukaryota; kingdom Metazoa; phylum Chordata; class Aves; order Galliformes; family Phasianidae; genus Bambusicola; species Bambusicola thoracicus. The sequence goes on along the minus strand of PPHD01008684.1, from coordinate 13,872 downwards.
CCTCAGTCTTAGGATTTCTCTTTTGCAAAATGTTGGTTATTTGCCTTGGCAGGGGGCCAGGACCTTCTATCTCCCTTTCTCCCTGCCTGTCCCTCCTCCTCCATCTCCCCACCTCCGTACCTCGCCTTGCACCAGCCACGGGCTCAGCCCCGTACCGCATCACCCCTAGCCCTGAGACTGATGGCAAAAAGCCCCACAAAATCAGGCTACGTGAGCATTCCCGATGGCATTTCTCTCCTTTTGGACATGCTGTGTGGTGTTCCATTCCCCCCTCCCTGCCCTCGCACCAGCAGCAGAGCCTCTCTCCCAGGGGTGGGATTTCCAGAACAGCAACTGGGAGCTTTAACCCAGCAAAACCAGCAACGTGAACCGTGCAGCTACAACCTGCCCGACACCCAGCTCCAGTTTATCCTTTTACTTCAGGGAGAAAATACACAGCAAGTAGATGGTTTCTGATGGCATGTCTGATGAAATCAAGTTCCTCCCAGGTATCCGCATCTGATTTTCCTGGCAACCTCTCCTTAACCACCATGCTTGGAGCGAATACCGCTTTCAAAATTCCCAATTAGTCTCTTACAAATGACAAAGTCCAAGGAAAACAGTGCCTAAGAGAAAAATAATATGCTTTTGGTGCAACACAGGAAAACATTTCCTCAATCTTAACTATATTTTAGTGGGCTAAATTGGTCGGTTTTATTCTAAGTGATGTAAATGAACACAAGTGTTAGTGAAACATTTGTCACTCGGTACAAAATTAGAAATAATGGCCAGCATTGTGGCAAGTTTTCCATCTGGACAAAAGGTGCTGAGTGCTTCTTATTTGAAGCGAGGATGTCTTGTGCCATTCCCTTTGAGTCTAGGGTGGCATCAAAATGAGAGCAGCAGCCATGGGTTTTCTCTCTGGTGTGCACAGTACAGGTAGAGAGTGCAGGGGAAAACACTAAACAAGAGGGCCTGGATCATGGGGACTTAGTAAATAAAACTCTTTGCTGAGTCCTGCAGCAGTCAGAGTGGTTATTTCTGGTTATTGGTTATATCTTTTAAAAGAAAAGATTAACGTTGAAAAATAGGACAGTGAAAGCCCTATCTCTTCCTTTGGAAGTCAGTCATAAACTTCTCCAGACTTCAGAGGTGCTGTTATTTAGACTTCACCTATCCCTGTCCCTACTGACATCTCAGATGAGGCCTTTCTTGGCTGACTGAGACACAACGGAAGCTAAACTTTATCCTAGGGGAACCATAGCTGCAATTATGGTCAGATTGGGCTCCCAAGAATTTTCTTTCTAAATCCAGCAAATAAAAACCATCTCACCTTCCTTAATAGATACCATTCTTTAAGTTTATTTTAATACAATTTATGTGTTTCTGAAGATTTTATCATCTTCGGCCGCCACGCATCAACATTTTTTATGTGGCAAAAAAATCACCCAAACCACCAATCCACTCTTCCTCGTTAACTTAGCTAAACCTCAAAGACAGATTCAGTCAAGATCCATGTGGGAAAATGTCTTCCAAGAAAATGTCTTTATAGGATTTGAAGAAAATAGATTTGTTGGTATCAACTTACAGTATTTTTTCTGTGGACTGTCAGCAGCATCATATACCACAAATCCAAAGATTTATGCTAAGGGAAGGATAGGAACTGACAGTTCCTAACACATCAGTACCGTGACAATACAGCCAGTTGATGCATCTCACAGGTGAAACCGTCTGTCTCTTGGTACAGAAAGTTACAGGGGAGTTGTATTTTTTAATGGTCTTTATATTTAATACGCAGTGAAATACCCTGTACGTGTTTTGAAGGCAATGCCTCAGAGGAGAGAGCGAAAAAAAAGAACTTTTTAATGGGAATTTGAGAGCCGAGGAGTGCATTTTAAGATTGTAGCTGCTCCTGCTGGACTGGCTGAGCACTGACAGCCTGGCAGTGTTAGGAGTTAGCTCTCCAAGCCCAGGTTCAAGTAAACAGGTGGGATAGCGCGATGAAGCCAGCCTTCTTCTTCTGCCAGCTACTTGGCTCATGGATAAACACCAGACTTTCACTTCTACAGTTTTCAAGACCTCCATCACTCCAAAGAACACTGCTTTCATTCATTATGGTGTTTCTTCTTTTTTTTTTAGTACGGACTACAAGATGTCTCAGAAATATCACACAGATATATTAGAAGCCATTGATGATACAATGTGTCTCTGGTGCCTTCAGAAGAAAGACATCTTAAAAAATAAGTTCTTTTCTTAATTGCCTATCACCCCTTGGAAACTGTGTTTTTGGTGGAGGAGGCCCAGCGGTGGCTCACCACCAGGTTGATAGTCTCACCATGGCCCATGGATTTAATGAAAGTAAAATCACCGAATCACTGACCAATGCCTACTGCAGATGTCCTTGTTCTTGAAAATGCCCCAAACTTCCAGAGCTGTGAACTGCTGTTTGGAAAGTTGCCCTGTTATCTTACCTAGAAACTAAACGTGGATTATATCCCAGCAAAGTGTGGGTAACTTTTTTGGTGCCACCGTCCACAGTTGCATGGATTTCACTCTTTCCACTGTTCCTCATGACCTTCAACTATTTCCCGATTCTACTGAGCCATTACAGTCCTTGTGGCAAGCAAACAGAAGGATGTCTAAAATGTGTCACTGAATTGATCTTTCCAGCTTTGCCCTTTCCCCATTCACCGTTCCTCCCTCAGGTGCTCCGAGATGAAAGCAAGATCCTAATTTAAGTTGGGTGGTGACTGCTCCAAGAAACTGTGGCTGAAACTCTGGGGAAGAATGGAGCAGTGGTGATGGGGCAGGGGCTGCCAAAGCCTGCTAGGTCTGTAGGTGCTTGGGAGGGGCATTGCAATCCCCGTGCACCCAGCCCCTCCCTGCTGCTGGCACTGCTCAGGACATCCACCACTTACTGCTCGAGTCTGTCTTTAAAAACTTAACCTACCCCTCATTTCCTTTAGTGTTCTGGGTGAGTAATCCATAGCCATTTTTTACAGAACCTTGCATTTTTCAACACTTTGTACAAATATTAATGAGCTGGTCTTCATGGCAGCCTAATTATTATTTTAGATGGGGGAAAGCCAAGGCTAACTTTAAATAACTTGCACCAGGTGTTTTTGGTGAAGTGAGGTGGGATTAGGACTCCTCTTCCAACTCTGGTGCTCAGTGGATGCCTGAGAAACTTAAGCCTTTGGCTCATGATCAGACAGCAGCCAGATGTGGAAGGAAAAGCTCCTCTGGGACTCGGTGCACAATGGTGCATTGGTAGCACTTAGCCTGATCTCCTGTATTTGAGAATGATATTCTGCTGCCTGGAAGTGACTTGTAATTCCCCTGCCTCCGTTTTCCCATCTGCAAAATGGGAAATTAGTGAGAATTTTTGGCTATAATATCTGTAAGTCACTCTGTCGATATAAGGAGTAAGACTCAAGGGAGGAAGGAAAGGCAAGAAACAGGTGATGCTGATGATGGAAGAGGTTGCCCAAGGAGGTTGTGGATGCCCCATCCCTGCAGGCACTCAAGGCCAGGTTGGCCCTGGGCAGCCTGAGCTGGTGGGGGGCAGCCCTGCCCATGGCAGGGGTTGAGGCTGGGTGGGCTTTGAGGTCTGTGATTCTGTGATCCTATGCCAACACAGATGTAGGTTGCACCAAGGAAGGACAAGAGTGACATTGCTCCAATTGCCTGTTCCCTATTTTCTTCCCCTGGGGGAATCAGGGTGATGAGAATGATGTTAGCAACAGGATGGGCAAGAGACTGTAGCACTAATCTCTGCAAATAGGCAGCTTGGAAACAGCTGAAGTTAGTACAGTTAATGAAGTTCCCCTGAGCAAACTATTCTCCAAGTGATGCTAGAGACCGGTGCCAACATCTATTTCTACCCGGCAAAGGCAAACAAGTGAACACACATACTGGGATCTCTGTGATTTTCAGAGTGTATTAAAAAGGACAAAACTTGCATAACTGCCATAAATTATAAAAGCCTCCCTCAATCTTGGTTAATTCTCTTGTAAAAAGGAAGGGAAAAATCTGGAGCAGCTCGGCATGAAAACAATTGTGGGAGGGATAACAAGGAGACAGCAGCAAGGTATCTCATTGCTAGCGCTGATATCATTAAGTACACTAGAAATGAGGTAAATGCATGGTAGTGAATCAAAGTCAGGCATGATTAACCTTGGGTAGTCTGAACTGGAGATCATTTATAAACACAAAGGTACTAAGAACATTACAACAGATGGTACTTCAAAAGCCATCCCAAGAGCGGGAGTTTTTTTGGGGTGCTTTGTGTATTTGTGCCATTTTGGGGTTGTTGTTGCAGTTTGCGTGTGGGAAGGTGGGTGATCTCAGATTTCCAGCGCAGTGGGGACTTGCTGTGGCACTGCTGGACCCTCTGAAACCCAGGGGCTTGTTGGAATATTTTTTCCTTGCATGGATATTTTTTACAACTAAAAGTTTCGAGTGCAGTGTTCTAAGGGTTAGTGAAAAGATCCTCAAAAAAACCAAAAGAGCACCCGGTCTCCATTCATCTCCTCTTTAACATCCTCCTTCATCCTACAGCTGTTAAGGCTGGGGTAGAGGGGAGTATTTTCATAAAAATTAGGTGCTTTTAACAAAATGTGGTAAATTTTCTAGCCACTGAAAGCTGAAACTTCCATCACAAAGCCAAAAGAATGAAACGCTGCTGGAGGCTTCTGAACAGTCCTACAAGTTTAGAAATGTGCAGGGAAGTTGTAATCAGATGACCCATAGAGAGCTGTACATACCGAGTGCAACAAAAAGCCCTTCAAATCCAGAACACTTATGGCTTTAAAAGCATTCCATTACATGGAACATGAATCAGCTGGAGAAGACTCAAGACAGCTTAACACCTTTGTATTGTTTGCACCTTTTATTGCCATCATGTAGTGCCAGTTCAGATGATTTCTGTGCATGCTGATGCGATGAGGGCCATGGCAGCACTGTGCAAAAGGAACAAAGACTCTGCCCAGATTCTGCTCTTCCTCCATGATTTTGCATAATTCTCACTCTCTTACATTAATCTCGGTTATCTCTAGCATTGTAATGGCCGCCCTTATTTATCTACCTAATGAGGACGTCGCATCAACTAATGTGAATCATCCAAAGTATACCGGTTTTGTAATGTATAATATCGTTATCAGTGAAGAGCTGGGTCCCACCAGAGTCCACCCAGAGAGTTAACGCATATCTGAAAAAAGCTACACATTATGCTCTTCGGAATGATGCATTTCCTGTACCTAAACGCATCTGAGCAGCACAGCACACATCTGTGCCCCAGATTTCCATGCCCTCAGAGGACACAAGCAGCACCTTCATCCCTTTTGCTCCAGAGCAACACCTGGTTTTGAGCCCCAGCAGCCCAGTGGGCCAGGTAGGAGGAATCCTTCAGGGGAGCCCTGATGTAAATGCTCGGTTCACAAGCACCTCACCGCCTGATTCAGGAGGGCAATCAACCTGTCTTCTGAAGCTGCATAAATAATCTTTGGATGGTGGCAGTAAATCTACACCAAGGATGAATTAACTGCCACTGAGTCATATAAGCTTGGTTTGAGTGTGTGGCTTGTAACATGCCTGAGGGAAATAAAAAAGACATTTGCAAGAAAGAAACATTAATTTGCTCCTCCCGATCTTTTCTGTTATTTTTATCTGGGCCAACATGCCTGCTTTGTGTTTTTGCTTTTTTTTTTTTTTGGCTGCTGTTTGTTTCATTTTCACATGGAAACAATGATTCATGGTGAAATGAATCCACAGAGCATTCCTTCTGGCTCCCTGCAGTTTCTCCCAGCCAGCCCTGAAGGTGCCACCTCTTACTGTGTCTCCTCCTCAGCATCCCTCCTCCAGGACTCAGGGCATGGCCATGTGATGGAAAGACAGAGTCCTTGTGGTGTGGCCTCTCAGTGTGCATCTTGTGCACAGCTGTGTGCACTGTGGTGGTGAAAGTCATTGCTGCTGCTAAGAATTGCCCAAGGAATCAGTATCTACTGTGAGGTGACCCTAGCATTAGCAACAAGGCAAAGATAAGCATTCTAAGTACTCTGCATGCAGTAGACAAGCGGATGGTTTCAGAAGGTCACACTAATATGTTCTACTAGGCAGGGAACTTCTCACACCTAAGCAGATTTTGAAGTCTGCTGTACTTAAATTGGCACAGTGGACAGTCTCAAGCTGAAACTGAGACTGATACTGGGGCACATCTCTGAACCCTGCTCACTGGCACAGCTGCCCAGAGAAGCTGTGGTGCCCCATCCCTGGAGGCAGTCAAGGCCAGGTTGGATGGGGCCCTGGGCAGCCTGAGCTGGTGGGGGGCAGCCCTGCCCATGGCAGGGGGTGGGGCTGGCTGGGCTGTGAGGTCCCTTCCTACCTCAACCATTCTGTGCTTCTATGATTCCATGCATCTCTATTCTGGGCCCAGAGATGCTAGGGGGTTTCAAGTTGATAAAGGAGAAGAAAGGAAAATTAAGAACGTTCCTCATAAATAAAATACCACCGGACTAGCAAAACCACCGTGGACGATGGCTTATGGTTTACATATTTCTAAATATCGGCAAAATAAATGTGTTCATTTCTCCAAAATACCTCCAGATGGCATTAAAACCCTTCTTCTTTCGGTCTTTATTGCAATACTATTTTTAAAAATGATAATTATTGGAATCATTCTAGTAACCATTCCCAGCAATCATACTATCAGAAGGCATAAGGCTGCTAATGCTTAATTCATTTAATAAGTTTGGCTAAATAAGCTCACAGGCTGTAATTACATTCCACAACACAATCCACAGGACAAGCCATTTCTTATACCATGTCAAATCTTTTTCTAGATTCATTTCCAGTAGGTTTTTAATGCGTATTTGCAGCAGAAATGAAAACATCCCACAATAAATCACTGTTATTGTACCTCCTTCTGTGACTACTTTTGACCATGTGACAAATGGTGACACCTTGTGAGATTTACATGATGTAACGCTCTGAATTTAAATAACGGGAATCGGGAGACATAAATTACGGACAAGATGCACTCTAAAATTCACATGGCTGACTTACAGGAACTTGGCTCCCACAAATGGGATTAAAAAGGTGAATGGTTTAGTGGAAATTCATACGGCTCCTGCATGGTAAATATTAGAGGAATTCACTTATCTAGCTCAGTTTGGAAGACTGTTGTTATTTATATTTTTTCTAACTTGCAGCCCATCTGTTTTATAGACTGGTTTATGTTGGCAAAACAATTCTGTTCTTTGTATACTGGAGTTAAAAATGGTAAAAGCTTCTATTGTTGCACCAGAGTGAAGGTGAACGCTGATATATTACAAGTGCCTGTTCCTATCTATTTCTCGACTTCTTTTGTTAATTCAAAAACATCAACAAAATCGTGAGAGACCAGAGATAACTGTAATTGGATTTCAAGTAATTCAGAGGTGAAGCTGCAGACTGCAGTCTTTTAAAATTACATCAGTACATCAAAGGCATATGTGACATGACGTTTTTTTGCAAGTGTGACAAACTCCGGTAGCATTAAGGTAATGCTGAAGTCAGGTTGTAAAGGCCAGCCTCTCACACCCACAGAAATCATATCTACTCAGCATGATAGGGAGTCATTTCACTCGTGAAGATCTCTGACTTGCCAGTATGCAGAAGTTCTAGGAATAATTAATGTTTAGTCATTATCTAAAAAGCCTTTCTAAGAACAGCGTCAGTGAAAGAGCTTTATCTTAATGAAAACAAATGGACAAATTCAATATTGCCCAACCAATCTGATAAAACATACGCGCTTTTTCCGATCATAAAGGCAGAAGTGACTTACGATGTATGGGTTGTGCCTTTCTCTGGACTCTTTGGCTCTACATCACTTTTTCCTTTAGAAGAGAAGAAAATGACATCAGAAATGGGTAAATATGGAAACTGTTCAGATGCGACATGTCAAAGATTTACTCATTGCTAACACCAACTGCTCTCACCACAAGCAGAGAATGCTGCTGTGGCAATCACAATGTCAGGGTACTGCTGGAGTATTTACAAGATGGGAGTCCACTCTACTTGACTTTTCTTTCCACTGGCACATGTACTCTGGCAATATCAGGCAAAGAAACTCTAAAGAAGAGGCTGCTTAGAGGACAGAAAGACTCAAGCAACTCAAGTTTAATAGGGTCAGGAGACCTTGGAGCCATGGAAAGGTTTTCTCCGGGGCCCTACAGCTCTGCTATTGATAGTGCATTCCAGCCAACATGTACATGCTCCCATCCCCTGCTCCAGGAACTGTATTTCATACTAAGCAGAACAGCACTAGAAGGAGCTGCAAAGGCTGTGATTAGAACATGCGTCTACAAATGAGAGGTGCTGTTTTGTGCAAGAAGGGACTAACTTGGCTTACGTACCCAACTTGAGGAGAAGTCAGGTACTTGAATACTTGAGAAGTCTCAGGGGCTCAAGGGCTCCCTCTTCTTTATGTTTCTTTATGACTCACACAGCTTGTGATGATTACCTTCCTGGGTCCAGGAACACTGACACCAGGAAAGCTGCTAGCTGATGGGATAATACTGTTCTGGTAGGTCAAGCCAAGACCTTTTCCCTCTTTCATCCCCCTTAAGCCCTCCTTAAAAAGGTGGTTGTACTTTGCTACACTCATCAATCTGAGAAACCGGATGGAGTTACACCTCAGTGTACGATTTTTCTTTAGGTCTAACTTGGGTGAACAGGGTATACTGATCCACTTGAATCACCTTGAACTTGAATTCTAGACCTCGCAACTGCAGCTGTGGTTTCCCTTGTGTATTGTCTACGTATAGGTTTATGTGTCCTAGCAGGCAAAGAGGCGCAGAGGTTGAGTGTGACTGGCTTACTGATGGATGTGTTTTCCTCCGCTACCTTTTAACAAGCTTCATTAAACCAAAATCCATTTGTGTCTTCTGAAAAAAATGTGAGAAGTGCTTGTTTTCATCAGGCTGTTCCAGTGCTCCCTTGTCAACTCAAGTCATTGACTTGAGTTGAGTGGGTTATAGACCAGCCCCTAACCCATTCTATACACAAGCACTATATATCACCCACTCATTGCTGCCAAAGTCTTCACCCTCAGTTTTTGTATAGCATTGGAGTGTCAGCAATGGCTATAAGGGGTGCCTCTTGAAAACTAGCTGTTGCTTTCAGAAGAGGCAGAGTTTTGCCACCAATGTCATTCCACTGCTGTGCAGAAATCATCTAAAGCACTTGATCCAGATGGTGACTTTCTGGAAGTAGGGGTCTAATGAAAGGAAGTTCTGGGTAGTGCAAGCACCTTGCTGTGGGGCTTGCATCTCATCCTCCCCTGTGGAAGAGATTGTCTGTACCTTTTTTGACCTTAAACTTTAGTGAAAAGGCTGTGGACAGATCTGGTTGTCTTTAGAAACACCACGGTCTCTCTGTGGACCCCTGGATGAAGGCACCTAAAATATAGACGTAAGCTAGGCAGCCACACAGGATGGAATACATCCAGTTCATAATCTCTAGGTCACTTTTCACTTTTAACAGACTTCAGAAAGCATATCCAGCTGATGAACCTCCTGGCTAGAAAGCTGTTGCTACAGTGCACGTTCATCAGCCTGGAGTCTTGGAGCTCATCTGTGTTATGATAATTTGGAACAAGAAACCAACAGTAACAGTTGGCATGTATTCAAAGATTTTCTATTTGTAACTTAGATTTTTTTTTTTTAATAAATGATGAATTCTTACCATGAACACACTGGTTTGTTTAAGTGTGAGGGGGCATATGGATTCCTGAGTGCTTTGCCAGCAGAGTTCACATATGTTCTACTTTCAGCAATGTGTGTTAATGAAGAGAGGGAAACAGCACAAGTACTGTGAGGACTGAGTGAAAAGGGAATCTCTGTGATTTAGCCAAACTGGATATTAATGAATTACTCTACAGTAAGCATTTGCAGCTGCTTTAATGCTAATCGTCACTTAACATACTTCTTTGCAGAGGGGGAGGATGAAGCTTTTGAGGATGCTAGAAATGCATCACTCCAGCCTATCGGAGTAGAAAATCTGGCCATTAATGCTTTATCAGTTCATACCAACTTTGTTCACACTTGACTGAATAATAGAAATATGAGAAATGTGTATAGACTAAGCATAGCTGAATGTCATAGACATGGTACTGGTAAGCTACTGGAAAAGCATATGTAAAAGGGAATTATCTGTCAGAGCAACTTGTTTTTTTTTTCACACTCACTCTTGGCTAGACCAAGAATTGTATCTCCATTTTTCATGTAACCTGACAAATGCATGCAAGAACCACTGTGTGAGCACAACTGAGTATTTCCTGAACTAAATCCGCTCTAGCTCTGGTTTGTTTTAATGGGCAAATTTGTGGGGTCTTCAGTTTTTCTTAGTCCAGTGGGAATTAACAAAGGATATGCTACCTACCTCACCTCTTTTACAGGGCTGCTGTTAGCACATTTCACTTCAGGTGCTATGCCCTGTATATGTTTTCTGAAATGAGTGTGGAAATGTGCATGCGTCCACATGCTGGAGTGTATGTATGTGCATGCTTCCAGAAGCACATTGTGTAAACCATCAGCCCTCAGATCCTTAGCCACAGACCTGAGAATTCTTTGCTAATTTCTACTACATCTTATCACTGAATTTCTACTACATCTTATCACAGAATCATAGAATCAATAAGGTTGGAAAAGACCACTGAGATCATATAGTCTAACCATCAACTCACGACCACCATGCCCACTAACCATGTCCCCCACTGTCACATCTACACGGTTCTTGAATACCTCCTCTACCTCCCTGGGCAGACTGTTCCTAACATTTAAGAAAAGAAAATCAGGATGAGATAAGCTCACACAACTCATTTCCTAATTGTTTTAAATACAACCAAATGGGATATGTCCAATTTTCTCCCATTTCAAAATAAATTTCAAGTGGAATTTTGTAGGATTTCCCTACTGAATAGTGGAAGGAATTTGGGTGAATCGCTCAACCTAACCGTTGTAAATTGCCCTCTCTGGATAACAGGGATAAATAATTCTTATTTTAACAGAGCAGAATAACTTCATCCATTAAGGGTTTTAAAATGCTTTGATTTCCTTGTGGGGGAAGGATGAGAGAAATGCAAACGAGAAAGACAATGTTAACAGTTGAAGCAAAAACACTGCAAATGACAGACTCAAGAGCCACTCCACAGAAGACATGATGCAATGGGGAATACCAACTAACTGAGACTCTGAAGATGTGCATTTGGATAATGCAGTATATAGACCATTAGATTTCTTTCCCGTATGGAGCCATTTGCTAGCATTGCCTCACACCCAGATCCTTTTTACCTGAATTTCCTTTGGGTTTGTTGTAGAGGACTGATAAGGTCTGTCTCTAATGCTACCTAACTGTGCTTTATTTTGTGACTTATTTTCATATCCTGACAGAAATCCTCATGGATACATGTCTCAGAGGTAGTCAAATTCCTCCAAAATGTTAGGAGTTGTGACTCAGTGTCAAACAGCAACCCTAACATTCGATACCAATGCAGAAAGTGTTTCTACATGGGCTCAGACATTCTTTGGTGTGGTTGCCACCACAGCCAACCAGGACCAAGTTCAATTCCAACCCAGTGGCAGACATACACTGATTTTGCTGAGCAGGATGAACGAGGAGATAAGAAGAAACTGGAGGTACCAAAGTGTGGGATTGCTGATGGGGGAACTGGCAGTAAAGTGAGGTAAAATGAGCAGAGGAAAGATGTAAAGAGGCACAACTGCTTTTTTAATTCACAGGAGAGCAGGTTTCATTAGATCGGCAGAAAAACTTATTTTATTAAAGTGCTTCAAGAAGGAAATAAATGAAATGGAACTAGGATCAAAGCTATCCAAACACCGTGGCCTCTGATGTCATGGTGAAGCCCACAGCTCAGCTTGTGTGTTTGTCATGCTCTCAACTCTTTGCATGTTTGCATAGCCCTCTCCATTATGGCCCCTTTGTGCTTCCTTCTCTCATTACTGTATTCATTACTTTCTGACAGAACCTCATCCCCTTTGCCTTTTATTATTTCCTTATTGCTGGTCCTCACAGCAATATCAAACTGATGCTGGCAATTAAGTGACACCACTGCATGTTTCTTCACAACATCATCTTCTGCCTGCCGACCTTTCCCTGGCAAAGAGCTGCACAGTTTTAATAGCCCACGTCTCCTGGGCTTGTCTCACTGGATGTATTCTCCCTCACGCAGTGGGTGACCAGACACTCTCAAAGCCCTACCTACCAGCTCAGGGCATTTTTCATCTTCAGTCACAGCCTCGTAATTTGCAAACAGGGCTCTGTGCTGGCTGTCAGGTCAGGAAACTAACAAAATAGTTCTTCTGGTTGAGATGATTTTACGTTGAGAGCAGGGTAGCATCATGTATTTTTAATATGCAAGACAACATTAACAACAGTCAGATGTGTCAGGGGAGAGGATTAATACTTTGTTTCATGGAACAATTCAGTTTTTCCTTTCAATCCAGCTGCTAAGTTGTTTGTTTATTGTTTTTTTGTTTTTGTTTTTCTAGCTAGAAAAGACCTACAGCCATATGGTCTTTGAGGGATTATTTGGTATCACACTGGCAAGGTTTGTGTATCTTTTCACAGTGAAATAGTCACAAAATATACCATTGCCTATGGAAGATGAGTGAACATTTTTTCTGCAGTCTGGTTTTGGCGGTGCCCTTTCCCAAGCAACTGGAGAAGCTCTTTTCTGGCATTTTAGGAAAGCTATTCTTTTGCTATTTCAGTCTTTCCCATCAACATAATGAAATAGCCATGGGTTAGTGGTCATGATGGTGATGGGTTGATGACTGGACAAGTTGATCTTAGTGGTCTTTTCCAACCTTAATGATTCTATGATTCTATAAGTGAATTCTTTTCTTTTTTCTTCCCAGTCCACCAAAGATCTGGTATTTCAATAGTTGCTCTTGAATTCAGTTCCTAACATTTGGCTAAAAATGAGTACTTCTTGCTGAGGCTCTGCACTGTACCAGCCTACTACTGTTTTCTTATTATTCCCCTGGTTTTCACAGTCACTGTCATTCCCTCCACCCAGTGCAACCATAAATGAGTTGGACTTACTTGTATTGCTGTGTCCTGTAGACCCCTGTTGTGACTCCTGCAATAATAACAGAAAAAAAAAGGTACAGTGTATTATTTTTATGGCAACCTTTAGCTGCAATACTTGCTTGAACATTACCTTAACAATACAAACAGCAGTGTTAATTGATCATTCTGTTTAAAAGTCATTTTCAATTACAAGAATAAATCCAATATTGTTTTGAAAATGCTTTAATCAGAAGGCCTGAAAACTTATTTCACAACAATCCTCTAATGGCACAATTCCTTGTACAGCTATTACCAGTCTCCTGCTTACTGTTCATTTATTGATCAACCCAAACTCGTCTATTATTTTCTGCAAGTTTAGATGAGAAGACAGAGGGAAGACCAATACTATTTCATGGGCCATTGGATTCCTGAAGTAGTAGCACAGCTGATCTTTGCTTCTTACATGCTGATATTGACAGCACCGGAGAATGGAAATACACGCTTTAGTTCCAAGTCCCTGAGATTCCAAGGTCAACTTTGTATCACAACTTTAATATTTATGAATATGGTACAATAATTAGACTGTTTCTTTGTCACGTGCAAATGTTCAAATATTTTAATCATAGAATTTGTTTACATTCATAAAAATGTGAAAGAAACATATAGGTACTATAGAAATAGTAATAGAATCTACAATGAAAATATCACAGAATCACAGAATCGTAGGGGTTGGAAGGGACCTCTAGAGATCATCGAGTCCAAGCCCCCTGCCAAAGCAGGTTCCCTATACCAGGTTGCACAGGTAGGCGTCCAGGCGGGTCT
>PPHD01008683.1:4155-21485 GCA_002909625.1 Bambusicola thoracicus | reverse complement strand
GAGCTATGTGAATTTATGTCTATTGCTGTGAAAACAAAGGTGGAATTGTTTTTAGAGTACAGGCCCGTGCTTGGCAGATGTACCTATCCAAAGCAGCACTAGCTCTTGTGTGTCTTCTCAGCACACCATTTCGTTTTTAAGACAAATAAAATAAGACTTTCTCCCTTTGTATATTGAAAATGAACTACTACAGATCACAAAAGAGATATTTTCAATTGTTCTGAAAAAACCTTGAAATTTTGGGCACAACTTGAAGAAAATGCATTATAGATTTTGTATCTTTCATTGATTTACTGATTTCAAAACATGGAGAGAAATAAAACATGTACTACTTCTCAGGTAGCTTAAAAGCATAATACTTGCATTATGTTTGTGTTTTTAAGTTGTGGTGTGTTTGCCTCCATTTTGGTCAGCTCCTTGGCTCTGTTCTGATCTTCGACACTCCTTGGTAGGCTTTTGCTAAGCTTTCCTTTAATTATCAGTCAATTTCTGTCTGTGGTTATCTTCATTTTGATTTTCTGCAGTGGGGATCTATGCGTAGATATTTTCTCTTGGGAAATTATACCTGAAATAGAAAGACATAGCTTTGGTAAGGCAAAAGCTTGAACATTTACCTGGTCAGCTTTAAGTAAATAAGTAAGTCTTTTACTGAGTTCATTATGTTTGCACAGTCACATTTCCAGTTATGAAGAGTATCCCATGCTTGGGCACAAATGTTACTTCAAAATGGAACTTCTGATTTAGAACTCCAGGCCAAATATATTTCTAACTATAGATACCGATTTTGTTCCTCCAAATGCAGTCCAAAGTAATAATAAAAAAAAAATCTTTTGAGATGCTATGAATAGTAACTAGCTTCAAAGAAAACACACAGGAGGCACTATAAAGCTGGAGTACTTTCTAGATGGAGCCAAGGGGAATGGAAAACACACATCTGACTGACCTAATGAAATGTATTCTGTTTCTGCTTCTAGATGCAGGTATGCATCACAAGTAGAGGTGGTTTTAATTTCTTTCTGTCTTGGTAATTAGTAAAGCATAAACTACAGAGAAGCAATTGATGAGGCATGGGATTTTGAAAGTAAAGCAACTATGTTGAAGCCAGATGTCAGTAGAGAAGCAGAGGATATACAAAGGGACTATATCCCTTTATTTGTCCTGAAATATCTCAAAACTCTGATAGGTGGCTGAAGAATATATTATATGTATATACATATTAAAAATAGAGACAAAATTCAGTGTACGTGTTTTGGTGGCTGCATATGTACAAAACTGACTGGGAAACATGAATGGCATGATTGATGTATATATATTTATTTTTAGTAGCATGAATTAAAATGGATCCCAACTATGGAAAATGATCAAGGTAACAATTAAGCAGGAAGGCTGGAGAGAAAAAGTAGTTCCTTCAAAAAGACATCTGGATTTATTAAATGCTATTTCTTTTTAGTGGAAGAAAATTCCTGAAGTGGTCCATGAAAGAGGGCTATTATTTTGGCTTGTGGGAATTACACTCATGTTATCTTCAGCATTCTGATGCTCATATTTTTTTTTAATACAGCTTTTAAGGTTTTCATTATCTGTAACTTTATATTCCAGAATGAAAATTAAAAAACAAAACAAAGAATTATCATTACTGTTAAGCATTTTGATCATTTATTATAACTCTGCTGCATCTGCAGATTATGTATTTTGCACCTTACATATTCATATATAATATATTTGTTGTCAACTATTCAGATCAATGACACAATTTCTTTAAAAAAGTTGTACCACAATTTCAGGCAGAACCGATGCTTTTTTCATATTGTTGTCTATGCCATTCATTAATTATTTATTTAAAAAGAGCAACATACATATGCTAATCTAAAAGAGGGAGATGGAGATAGAAGGATAGCTCTGTGTGCATTGTTTAATGCTGATTCAGTTGAGCTCTTGAAAGCCTGAATTAGGACATGGTATTGCTTTTCTGTGCAGACCGGGAGAGGGTACAAGACTGCCAATGATTGCTGCAGCTTCTATGAAAAAAAGTCAATCAAGATAAAGTCTTGCTCTCACTTGCAAGTGAAATCATAAATATTTATTGGTGATAGCAGTCTTAGGTTGATCTAAGTTGTAACAGTGCTGAGAAGGAAGGCAGTGCAACCCATGAAAGTTTTCTATTGTCCTTGGAGATGCAGATTGAACATAGAAAGCATTCAGTTATGTTTAGGAAGAGAACCTGCTGAGAACACACAATTTTTTTCCTTCATCTTCTAATATATTCTTGACCAGTTGCCATGCTGCTCAAGTTGCTCTTTGATAAACGTGTAAAATATACCTTAAGGTTTCATTTAAAATTTCCATATAGCTCTGCAAGACTAAAGACAGTTTCTTACATTTGCTGTCTATCCAGTTAATTGTGAAGTAGTAGTACTTACTATAATAACAACTTTGCTCAACACGTTTTCTTTATTTTTCTTCATTTCTGTTGTGTTGGATTTCAGTTGTCTGAACTCTCTCAAACATCTGCCCTTGCTATTTTGAGTCAGTGATAAAGGCTTCATTCTCAGCTGCTGAGTTTTTAGTTTACGTGTAATGTGCTAGACCAGGCTGGATTATATTGTCCCCTGTGAATCTCATTGAATTTTCACTTTTCAACTTCTTATTCAATTCAGTATTCACTAAATTCTAGATGTTTCAGACCATCAATCTATAAAATTATTCATTGGATTTAAGTTTAGAGTATGAAATAATAGAGTATTTCAAAGTGAGAATTCATTGTGAGAGTTTCATTGGTGACTTCCTTTTAAATACACATATTGCATAGAACATGTTATATACCTCGTATTTTTTTTTTTTTAAGTAAATGTATATATTAAATGGGAAATCAGTACTATTAAGTGTTGTCAGCTGCCTTGCATTGTTTGTCTCAAGCTATTCTGGTGTTTAAAGCCATAGAATCTGTGTAAGAAGATATGGTGTTACTGCTAGGATTCTAATTATGCGTCGTAGGCTTAGGTTCATTTCTGTTTTACTAAAATCACTATTTAGTGGCTTTAATAATGGACTATTGAACTGTTGTCTTTATTCTGCTGTAAAAGGCAGAATACTTTTGTCACTTTCTTCTTGGTGAATGAGAAACCTCCTGCTTTAAATGAAAACAGAATAGACAATACAAGAAAACAGTGGTAAAGGCACTTAAGAGTGTGCTTCCACAGAGTGCTAACACTGTCAGTTGTATTACTGTTGCTGTTTTGGTTCTGCTTCAGATTCTTGATAATTGCTGAAAATGGAGTACCTTTAATTCAAACTAAACATGATTTTATATGTTCATAATTGTATTATTTTTTGTTGGATTATATGTTTTCTTCTGTGGAAACTAAGTCAATATTCCACCCTAAATTAAAAATTTGTTGCCCTAAAGAATGGGAAAACGGAAGAACTGAGAAATATTATTTGACCTTTGATCATCTGTTTATGTAAGTGCATGTGCAGACATGTTTAAATAGAAATATTGACAAAAGTTGTATTTTTATTTTTCAGGCACTTGATGCTCTTGAGAACTACCTTAAGATCTTCAACTCAGAAGGCTTAAGTTTGCCTGTCCTGTCAATGAAGTATGATGAATTAAAGGAAGAAATTAAAGGCTGCACAGCAAGTACTTTGCAAAAAGGACAAACTTTAATTAATAAAGCAGATTCTCACAGGTATTTCCTTCATTTTTCATGTTTGCTGCATTGCCCCATACCTACCTCTTGCTTTAGAACCCCACTAGTTAAAATCATTTATTTACAGCCACTGAAGCAGATGTGATTCTAAATGACAGTTTCAGCCATATCTTGCTTGTTGATATTTAAATGAACCAGTCTCTTTAATGAAAATCTTTGAAAATACTACATGCTCCTTTTAAAAGCTGTGTCACATAGCAAAACTGGTAAGTTAGGACATTTGGAAACAGTGGTCTAGTTAACTGTTTGAAGAAATATACATATGTTAATCAAAATAAAATGTCAGCAGATATGAATAGTTTCCATGGACCAGTGCAATCCTTTTAGGTGTTTTGAAACTTGGTCTTATGGTAGTTATAATGGGATTTGATGTGAGACAGCAGTGTAGGTGTTAAGCAAAATACAGAAAGTATGGAAGTTTCTCTGCTCAGTAGTTTTAATCCATGTATCAAATCACTTTTTTCTTCTTTTGTTAATTACAGCATATTTTGTTTTCACACTGATGTAAATCATAACTTTGTTTAAAATCAGTTCCAGTGGTTTAATATCTCCTACTTCTCAGGCTTGTGCAATAAGAAATAATGATCATTTATGCTAATAAGCTCTTTTGCAAACAGCAGATGTTCATGGGTGATGGTTATCTAGTGGTCAGCTAGACAGATCTACCTTCCCATTAAATGCTATGTCGCTTAATTATTCTCAAACATTGGATAGACTTCAATGCAGCAACTGAGATTCTGAATATGACTTGGCAAAAAAAAGTACATAATGTCCTGTCACCCTCAAAACAATTGTCTTAAACTTCACATAATGATTGAATAGAAAAGAGCAGTGGGATAGTAAGGTATCAATATATGTCAGTAAGAAGGAAATGAATTTGTCAAAACTATCCCGTGTCAGTAGCTCCTAGTAAAATTCAGTAAGAAAAGGCAGTGCCACAGGCAGATCTCCTCTGTGTCACAGTGTTGCTCAAGATATTCTACAAATAAATAAGGAAAGTACGATTTCTCTCAGAAGTCATAATTTACATATAAGAACTAAAGAAATGATTATCTAACAGAGGAATGTGAAAATTTAATGTCAACAGCATAATTTTACTAGAAAATTATTTTACTACTTCTGAAGAACAGTAAAAATATATAATTCTCAAATATTTTAAACATCTCATTGCATCATATACGCTTGCTTTCTTAAAACAGGACTTCTATTTTTCTCTGCTGTCTTCAGACTTCATGGCCTAAATATAATGAGCTTGCCATTTATTTCTATTAGTAATGCTAGTTTGTTTGTACAGATGGAATACTTTACATGCTTAGGTATGGGCTTGAAGATTACAATCATGGTATGATTTATGTTGGCAAGGTACTATGGAGATCATTTAGAGCAATTTCTTACTCAAAACCTTCAGCTTAAGTCAAATTGCTCACAGGCAGAGTTTGAGTATCTCCAAGGATGGGGATTCCACATCCTCTTGTGCAATCTATTCTGCTAGTAAGCACTGCGTATATGAGTCACATGTTTTACTTGTATCTAGCCAAGGCTAGTAATAACTGACACAATGAGTTATGTTAGCAAATGTGTTGTTTATATTCCAGAACACTAATTTCCCCCAGAAAGAGTAATCTTTTGTAAAAGAGAGGAGAGCCCTCTGTTCTTTTCATGTATAAACGGTGTGGTATCCTTAAATATCAGCCAGTGATTACCCAAATGGAACAACACATTTTGTGTGAACAGGTAAAGGTCCAAGGAGGAAGATGTGGACAGAAAATAGGACACATATCAAGACTAAAATCTGACTACCATTTTTCCACTATTGCTCAAATCATTGGTAGTCATAACTGCCTTCACAATCTTCCTGTTTCCTACATAGCAATGACTGGAAATCCTGAGGAATGTGGCTGTTCCCATTTGAAGGCAGTGAAACGTCTGGACCTGAAAAATTTTAGCTTTGCTGTAGGGTAAACAAGAAAGTATAATCTGACAATAAAATATATAGCTGTTAAGTGTTTGTCATCTGGTGGAATTCTTGATCCAGAGGGCAGTCAGAAGAATTTGGCGTGGAATTCGAAAACAGCTTCCAGGTCCTTGAAGCTCTAGTTGGAGCACAGTAATTTTAGAGTTGCTTCATTTTATACTGTAAAGGGTAAGATATTGCATCTTCTGCTACTTAGACAACTACCAGTTTTCAAAGACAGACCAGAATTTCCACTTTTACACAAGATATATTTATTAATAAATAGAAGGAGCTAGATGATCTTGCTCAAGCTGGATAACACCTTGCTGATTTTACCATGTTGATGATCCATCTTAATGATGATACAGGAAAACCCATTTTGATGCAATATTGAGGTGACTGCCACATGTACTACTGATCTAAAGCACTGAACAAAGAGAAAGTATTAAACATTAAGAGAATTAAAATGTAAATGGATTTCTGCATTGTTTTGTTATTTTCATTTCTATGAGCCAATTTATATGCACAGTTTAACACAGCTCTAGTAGTTTATTATTTAAAGTCTGATACTGATACACTAACATCCAGGGAGGTCTTAAGGCTAGTGACTCTGACCCTAACCTTAAGTCCAACTCATAGTATAAATGAAGAAATATGGTGTTACTTCTGCATTACTTTCAAATCCTCTTAAAGTGCATTACAGCCTTATACTAAATTATAGTCCAAGTAAGTTAAAATACTGAAAATACTCACACTGGAATAGGACTGGAATGGTTTAGAAGGCAGTACTTACAGACTTAGAATGTTTCAAATAAAAATACTGGTAAATCTGATGTTTTTGAATTAAAACTAGCTAGAAAATTAGGAATGCAGCAAAAAAGTATATTTAATATAACTGAGTCCTATCTGAAGCCAGCAGAATTTTCTCTTTAGCTTTAGAGGACAAAGAAAGAAACCTTAAATAAGTATCTGCATTAAAGTAAGTTTATGATGAAACTAAACAAACAAAATGTATTTTGAATGTTCATCTAACAAGAAATTCTCATGATGGTTAGATTTCAGTAGTAAATCAATTGATTTCTGGGTTTCAAAACTTCAGATCTTAGTTATATGCAGAAAGCTCTTCACACTTTGAAGAGTACTGCCTCAAACATCAGATTGTGAATTGCTTACCTGATACTAAATGTTTTCAATCACAAGATGAGCAATTGTTTTGTCAACTGATATCTTTTTTTTTTTCCTTCTTGTTAAGGTAGTATCTTCAAAGAAATTTTGGCTTACAATGTATGTGATATTCTTCTACTGTAGTAATTCTGAAGTTCCAAAGAAAACATTCTTTTTATGGCAGAAATGATACGCTATGTATTTTTACTCTTTTCTATGACCTTTCTATTTGTGGTCTCAATTTGTAGGTAGCTTTTAGGTAGTATTACTAACATCACTGGAACTATTTATGAAATAAAGTGTTTCTCATTGGATCAGGGTATAGAGTATGTGAGTAGAACTTCCAGTGGATTTGGTTGGAGGTATCATTCCCATTTACTACTTGTTATCAATTTTGGTGTTCATTTTAATATTGCTCTTGGTTATTTTTCTTTTCTTATAAAGGTCACAGCTTAAAATTATCATGAAATTCTTTGTCATGCAAATCAACAGGGAGTTTGTTTGCTTAATCATTAAAAGCCTGCTTGCTGAGCAAAGCTGAGAAATACTAACAGTGACACTTATCCATTTTAGCTCTTGGGCAATAGGAATTCAGAAAATGATTGAGAATGTTAACAAAAAAGAGGATCAACTAATCAGACAGTGTCCAGATGACAAAGAACTTATGTTGAAGAAGCAACGACGGACTGCCTCACTTGAAGATCATCTAAATAAGGTACTCGGTAACATGCCTTCATGCTATTGTATTCACAACCAGTGCATTGCATTTCCATCATTTAACTATGTGAATATTAAACTTGACTCAATTACAGAAAGCACGCTGGTTCGTTAGAGAGTATGCTTCTGTAGTTAAAATGCTGAATGCTGTTATCAGAAGGAATGAACATAAATCTGTACTGAAAAAATGCAATTTTTTTTTCCATGAGAACAACTTACCAATTATCTTTAATAAAGCTTAGATAATGAGCCATTAAAATTCATTCTTTTGGAAAAGAAGAGAGAAATTCTTATGCAGGACTGGGACCCACATACAAGTTTGCTACACTGTTTCTGTCTTTATTTTCATCTGCAGCATAATGAAATAGAGTTATGGCAAAATTGAGGGTTAATAAGCATGGTGACTGTGAAGTGCAGCAAATTTCCAGTTAGGCTGGAAGAGAGTGGATTCTGCTCACTAAAATAATTCTTTTAATTCATAACAATATGCTTTGAGGAGTCAACAGCTTTCTTTAAGGTGTTAAATATTTTTTTAGTACTGCAGACCTTTCTAATGATTTGTCAGAGATGAAATAGACACGTGACTCCTGAATAAGGCTCCATAAGTGAATTAAAACTAAGACCAAACAGCCATAAAAACAAAACACTATTTTTTTTAAACAAGATTTATATGAAGAAAATCCCGGAGTGTAGAAAATAATTAAAAAAAAAAAAAAAGTAATGAGATTTGATGGCTGCATAATTAAGTCTGTAATCTGATATTTCATAATATATGAATGATGCTTGTAATGAACAATTCTGAATCAAATGAGAAAACAATTTGAAATGACTTAGTCCTTTAGAACATGCTTTCCATACAAGTGACCTTGAATATTAGAACACAGTGAAAATACTGTTGAATGTAGCTGAAACTAAAAGAAATGCTGATATCTGCAGTAGGTCTTGCAGCACTGATATTAGCAGCATATCAGGAATATTTAGCTAAAGCTTCAATAATGAAGGTAGTTCTTAGTCAAAAAGTAAATCTTAATTTTTCCAAAAGTTTAATACTGCAGTTGGTTCCCAATCTTCCATTAGAAAACATTTTGGAGGTTTGAGTCCTAATATGTTATTTGTCATATGGAACTGTGCTCACTGTTACATTGCTCCTGAGCAAAACACTTTAAAGAAGCTTTAAACGTACTTTCTGGAAAAAAAAAAAAAAAAAAAAAAAAACAAAACCTGTGCGGTGCTTTTGAAAAATGGATCATAATAAAAGTATTTATGACAATGTGGTCATTCTTAGATTTTAATACAGTTGTCTTATTGAATTAACAAGACTGGAAAGACTGGAATACCTAGAACAAAGAAAAGAGCTGCCAGTGAAATGAGAGCAGATGGGAATGTTTTCTTCCTTTTGACTGTACTGTTAGGTGTGAAATAGTGGAACTTTATTCTTAATTTCTGACTATACAAAGCAGAGAATTTAAACAGTACCAGATAAGTGCTACTTTTCTTTTTTCATTGTAAAGCAATTACCTATACTTGTTTATATACATCTTGTCTTGTAAACTAACTATATAAATAATGCTTTCAAATATAGGTATCACAGTCAATTAAAGAAATCACCTTGATGCTTGCAGCTGATGTGGAGATTGGTTCCCATCTGTCTGAGTCAGAAAGAATTTTGAACGAACACCTTGCGCTGGCTAATCAAATAAAGGTAAAAACAAACAAAAAACCAAAACAAGTTGTCAGATTTATTAACATTAATTTTTTTTAGAAATAAATGCAAACAATACAGCAGTAGACTTATGAAGACCCAGTCACTCTAGAGTTGATGCAGAGTTGTTTTAAAAAGAAATAAGTATCAAACAGAAGCTGCTAAGAGGATGTTATACTCAGAAAATCAGGCTATACTTTTTATGAATGGTAATATATTGGTATGGGTTGGCTGTGTTCCTCTGTGGAACTCTTTTATTGTTTTCGTTCTTGCTTTGTAAAGTGGCTAACTTCATCTGTATACTGTCATTTCTGTTCCTTTCCAATCTTAATGGCTACTTTCAATGACATATACTGTTCTTAGTGTTAAACCATTTCTGTCTTGTAACATTTTATTTGAGAACATAATGGGGACATTATGAGCTCTTAACTAAGTAACTGAATTCCACAGGAAAAAGAAATGATGCTAGTGAAAATTAATCATGTGTTATCAATATCCACAAATGCTTTGTAGTTATTATACATTTTGTTCTACAATTGTATCTTGAAAGGAAACTTCATGTGAACTGGTGAAAGCTGAAGGAATCATCAAAGACATGAAAGAGTTTGAACCTGAGCAAGTAGCAGCTTTTAATAGCAAAACTGACTTCTTGAATGAAGAACTGAAAAAAGCTGAAAGAAATATTAGTACAAAAATAGAAATTCTAACAACTTATGTGGCCTTTTTAAAGTCTTCACTGGAGGTACAGACTTCCTACTTATTCTGTTTAAATGGTGAAAAATCTTGTAAGCAAAAACATTCGTTTTATTTTAAATAAGACAAATCCTATAAGTGGTGTGCCACAGTAGCACTACAAGTATTTGTAAGCTTCTTTCTGCTTTAAAGGAGATCTGTACCATCTGGGTAAGTGGCCCTGATTATTGAACTTTCATCACCGTAATAATTAGTCTGTGTACAGGTTTTCTAATGATTTAAATCACCATCATAGGAAGTATTATAATTGAGTTTTTGTTTTCTCTCATGTGCATGCTCTATCTTGGTCTCTCATTAGACACGTAATAAAAATTGCGTGATTGTTTTCCTATTTCTTAAATATTTCTCATAATTTATTTACCCTATATGTTGTTATAGGTATTTGTAACAATCTGTGTTTCTACTGAAGTACTAATTTGTCTGAATGGATTTAAAAGTGAAAGGTATAATCCATGCAATAATAACACAATTCTGTGTTAGTGATGCTCAAGGCAATTAATTTTTATTTTGGTGTAATGTTTGTTTTAATATTCTACAACACTTTCGTTCCTTTAGAAAGAAATTGACAATGGAATAGAATTTATCAGATAAAAATAGCAATAATATTTATTTGATACATTGAGATTAAATCGTCAATAAACTAGATAACGTTTGCTACTAATTATTGCTAATACAATTTACTTGATATTGAATAGATATTTGAAAATAATTGCTTTAGTATGCTGGTATGTAACACACAGGTAAACATCTGTGACAGAAATGACTTATGTCTGCTTTTCATTATTGGTTTACAGATTACATAAAATATTGAATGTTATTTAGTATTTTAATAGGTCTTGGGGAGGGAGATAGATTTTTAAAATCTGTAAATGACTCAATATAGCCTGAATTTTATCTTCAATTTTATATACCTTCTGATTATAGCAACTGAATTTCTGATTTAAAAAAAAAATTGTTAATTTTCTATATTTATAGGTGAATGACTACATTCAAAATCTGAAGAAATACTATCAAGCAGAGCCTCTACAGACAAGCAGGGAGGCTGAAAATAAAAAGGCAATGGAGTCAGTTAATACAAAGTGGCAAAAATCTATAGAGAAGTTTTTTTCCACTGAAAATCTGGGTCGCATTTTTCTTAATTTAGTAAATACGGTGAGATTTTTATTTCATAGGGTTACCACCTTTCTCATAAACTCGAATTCTATGAATGACAGATGCATAGATTCTAACCTTCATCAAAGAACATACCTAAAGCCAAAGTGTATTTGTTCTGTTTCAGAGCATGTATAAAGAGGAGGAGGAGTTGGGAAGATGGTGAAATGACTGTGGTGCTTCTATAGAATCACAGTTAAATCTAGGAAAAAATAATAATAAATTCCTCATTTTCATCCAATTTGTAAATAAATAAAGTCTCATTCTGAGAAATTTAGTATCTGTACTTTCACAAAATGGAGTTGTAAAAAACTTTGATTTGGAAGTGTGAAAATGTATACAAAATCAAAGTGAGGACAAGTTAAAACTTGAAATGTTTGAGGTGATTAAACATTTTAATGCACAATAATGTATGAAATAGATGGAATAATTTTGGAGGTAGAACTTATCACCCAAAATTTGAAGTGAAAATTTCTCTTGTTCTGCAGAAAATTTGTTGCACAGGGCAACAAAGATTATGTAGCTAGTGACACTATTTCTTTTGTTTCTGAAAAGCTGAAGTTTTACTGAAATCATACTGTGTGGTTTTGTTGTACTGGAAATGTGCTTGTTGATGATATTAGTTGCACGGAACAAAATCTTTATGGACACAGGCATCTTTCTGAAAAAGTCTGCAGTAAATGGTCAAGTTCAGAGGTTGACATGTATCCTGTCCTAGCTGATGTGTAGGAAAGCTTGTATAAACAGAGCAGAAAGCATAAGAATTCTGGAAGGTTTCATCAATAATCTCTTTTTTGTGTGCCTTTTTCTCTAGCAGGAGGAAATTGGCCACTTGTTTTTTATATAAATTAATATAATTTGATAATTTCAGTGAATATTTGATGCTCGCTCCTGATAGGGTTTAATCCCAGTTCTGTGACTGATGGACTGTGACTTTACCATAACCTGATTTTAAAGGTACTAAGGCAAGTGTAAGATACTGAAGTCTTATATAAGTGATAATGGTATTATAGTAAGTATAAAGAATTCTGGTTGGCAATGAGGTTGCCATTAATCAGTGAGCCCAGAACATGTACTAAACATAATACATGGATGTATAAGCTTTGTTAATGATGGAAAGCAGCATAGAAATAAGTATGATATTTGACTTATTTTACTTCTACTGAGAGTCAGTCCTTACCGGTTTAAGTGTATGCAGTTCTAAGAAAACGGGTATTGGAGCTCCTTCTTTATACATAGATAATCATTCCTGATATCTTTACATTTTTTTCTTGAAATCAGCTGCATTGCCTAGGCATCACAATCTAATTTTCTAGCACCTCTTCGTGGGATGATTGCTTGAGATTTGCATAAAATCATTCTGCCATGCCTCCTAAACTGATCTCAATGTAGACAGCATGGTTATGTAGCTGTCTACATAACCAATGTTAATTCTGCTTTTATGGGGGAGATAAGGGACCAATCACAGTGAGCTGAGAGGATGGGAAGGAGGAAATGGTAATGATAGCATGCTGGAAAAACTTGCTTAAGGAATGTACTGAGGCAGCTAGTGAGGGCTGTCAGTGTGTGCTGTCAGATCTGAATACAGCCAGGCAAGGATGAACTATTCAGAGTAACAGCAAACTGAATATGTCTGAAAATGAAGTCATATGAAGAGCAGCAGAGGGAACTGGGATTGCTTAATCTGGAGGTGAGGAGGATTGGGGGAGATGTTATTGTTTTCTACAACTGCCAGAAAGGAGACTGTTGCAAGGTGAGGGTTGACATCTCCTGCATAACTAGCGATGGGACTAGATGGAATGGCCTCAAGTTGCATCAGTGGAGATTCAGGTTGGATATTATGAAGTACTTCTTCTCACAAAGAGTGATGAAGTATTGGAACAGGCTGCCGGGGGGGTAGTGGAATTACCACCCCTGGAAATGTTCAAAAAAAGGGCAGGTGTGGCACTGAGAGGCATGGTGGTGGTGGGTTGATGGTTGGACTAGATGATTTTAGAGTTCTTTTCCAACCTTAATTACTCTGTGATTCTATTATTTTATGAAATTACTTAAACTATACCTCTTCAGATGTATCTTCAGATATTCTTTCTCTCAAAACCTGGAACTGTGTTTTTACGATATTTTCTTCTGCTTTTCTGATGACAGTTAAACCTACAAGTCAAGAATATGTAGAAAGATACAGACCAAGTTAGTAACGTACAAACTCAATTTTTCTTAAAATTCTTAAATGGGAAAAACATCAACTGCATTATCAGGTTTTCTACAGTGTTTGAGCTCTGTTAAAAAGAGCAAAACCTGTGAAATATTCTAATACTGAACATGCTCCCATGCTTCAGTGCTGCTATGGTTGTCAGCACAGAGTGATCTATTCTTTATCCCTTTCATCATCCCGCTGCTGTTCCCCAGAAGGCTGTTTTTGGGTAGTTCTGTCTGTTCAAAAATAATTCCAAATTTTTCTTATGAGCACTCAAACTGTTATCAGATGGCAATAATTCAGTCATTACTGACTTGTTCTGGATTTTAAAAAATCATAGTGGTCATAGCCTCAGAATATGAAATCTGTTCAGCTATGTCTATTTCTAAGAGAATAGTGTGTTTAAATGCATGTAGAGCACCAGAAGTTTTCAAAGAAGTTATCCTAAAACGTTTGCTTTTTATTAAATATTGTTAATATTTTAATATATGAGGTTTTATTTAATATTTTTAATACAAATACATATGTTGGAAAATGTGCTTTTATTTATTTGCCAGGTAAATGAAGGCTTAATATTAAAAGTAAAAAAATCTGTACAAGTAATAGAAGAAACCATTATTAATTTGAGTAAAGAAATGAAAGAACTGACTGATCTTTGGGCAATCTGGAATTTTAAAATTAATCAAGTAAAACCCATCAAGCAACAGTGCTGGATATTGGAAGAACAACTAAATAAGGTAAATAAAATACAAAGAAAGCAATTGTGGCAATTATTTCTAGATTGTTAATAGTTTGACTCTCTATCAAATATTAGACGTATTATATTAGAGGTATTATTTTAGGAAGAGAATTAATCAGTAGGATAATTCTTCATAATCTGTCCTACCATCCAGGTGGTCATCAAGAATGATGATTTTCATCTTTATTTTGTCCCTTTTCATTGTTGTCATTTCAATTTTTTTAGCATCATCTTATTGTAACTTAAGTAACTAAACAAACTTGTCTCTTAATAGCTACTAAACACAAAGTCCAGCCATGTTCATAAAGACAGAAACTTGAGAGCTTCTAGTTACAGGGCTTCATAATTTCAGTCTCTCTCTGGTTTTCCTCCTAATAATCTATTTTAATGAAATTTACTGATAACATTTGCATGTCTTCATTGGGAATGGTTCTTTCAAATTTAGATTTGGGCTACTTTTATTTACTACAGAAATACTGAAATATTGCTAAAATATCACTGAGATTTATTATGATCTTTTAGACTACACACGGGCTACAGATTCTTCAAGAGGCACTCACACTTGCATCAACAGTTGACCTTGGAAGTGATCTTTGTATTGCCTTAGAACAACAAAAACTTAACCAAATGAAACCACAGTTTCAGGTGAGTAACCGAGCTCCTGAAGTGCGCAGTGGTTCAAGTGGTCTTACTGCTGCAGTGAACAATCGTACTAACCTTGCTTTCGGACAGAATTTGGAGTCACATTTTACATTTTATATTAACTTTCTGGAAGAGAGATTTTTGTGTTGATAAGGTCAGGGAGAAAACATCTTACCTTCATTGACCTCAGAATGTTTTGTGTAATGTTTGCTGTGCTTGAATCATCATACAAACAAAATCATCAACATTATGTTGATGTTGTCTACCTGGACTTGTGCAAGGCCTTTGACATGGTCTCATACTACATCCTTATCTCTAAATTGGAAAGGTATGCATTTGAAGTCTAGATTATTTGGTGAATAAAATCTTGATTTGATGGCTGTAGCCAGAGTGTTGTGATCTGCAGATCTAAACATCAAGTGGAGGCTGGTGACAAGTGGTGTCCTTCAGGGATCTGTCTTGAGATAAGTGCTCTTCAACATCTTTATCAATAAAGTAGACAGTGGGATTGAGCACACCCTCAGCAAGTTTGCTGATAACACTACGCTTGAGTGATGTAGTTGATGTGACAGAATGAAGTGATGCTATCAAGAGGGACCTGAACAAGCTTGGAAAGTGGACACGTAACCTAATGAAGTGCGAGATGTAGCACTTGGGTTGGGGCAATCCCAAATATGCATAGAGACTGAGAGAAGAACTCACTGAGAGCAGCCCTGCGAAGGACTTGGGTATTCTAAAGGACAAAAAGCTGGACATGAGCCAGTAGTGTGTGCTTGTAGCCTAAAAGGCCAACAGTATGCTGGGCTGCATCAAAAGAAGGGTGGCCAGCAGGGTGAGGGGGGGACTGTCCTCCTCTGCTCTGCTCTCACTGCACACCATCTGGAGTACTGTATTCAGGCCTGGCGTTCCCAGCATAACAAAGATGTGGAGCAGTTGTAACAGGTCCAGAAGAGGGTCATGAATTTGATCAGAGGGCTGGAGCACCTCTCCCATGAAGAAAGATGGAGACAGCTTGGGGAAGAGAAGGCTCTGGGGAGATCTCACTGCAGCTTTCCAATATTTCAGGAGGGCTTATAAGCCTGAGGGAGACACTTCCAACCAAATTTTACATGACTTCAAGTATAAGACATACTGCTGTTTCTTCTTATCTGGCCTTTTTCATGCTATGAGTCTTTCACTGGGCAATGGATACATAGGAAAAAAAGTTTTCTGATGGAAAATATTTTTGTAAAATTACAAATGTTGATGGCCAGTGAGTATTCCAGGTCACATGAAGTTCTTGGAAACATTTTCAAAGGTTTTTGTGTCTTGCCATTTTGGTGTCTATTAACTTGCATCTAAAAATTCCCTTCAGCTGAGCTCCCTGGGGGAGGGGAAACCTGTGCTGCGAAAGGCAGAGCATTTATTTAGGTTCCTTAGCAATAATCTAACAGAAGGTGCTCATTTAATAAGAATCCCGAAACTCATCATCATGAGTTTTACATGTGATACATGTTTCACAGTCCTGCAAGTCAACTAGTAAGCCATGCTGTTTTGTGGAGGGTGGCTTAAAAGCTCTTTTTTGCTGGGCTGGCAGTTCCTCTCCCATTTGTGAGAGTTGAGCTCTGTGTCTGTTGGATTCTGCTGAAAAAATAGAGTATATCAGCTTTGTAGTATGAAACTTAGAAACACTGTGATGTTACATACTGCAAACCGTTTTGTGCTAGATGTGACAGCACAGCAGTCAGTCAGCCCAACTGACAAATGTAGGGAACTTGATCTTTTATGCCGTTTTCCCTATGGTAATTTACCACTCAGAGACTGTTATATTTTATCAAGTGTAAGGGGGAAAAAAAAAATTGTGATTTCTACTCCTTTTTTTACTAGCAACTGAATGCTGAGCTTGAGTACACGATGAAATTATTAGAGTTGCCAAGTCAGAAAGGATTTCCTGTGAAAGAGAATTCTGAAAGAATAAGTGAGCTTATTCACCATCATCAAATGGTAAAGAGCAAAATGACAGAGTATGATGAGATTTTCAACAAGGCACTTAAATTCCATCATGTTAAGAAAGAAGTGAGTACAATCCTTTAAAGTATGCCTTCCTTTTGCTGCTGATCTGTTTTTTATTTTGCTTCCTGTCATCTTTTTTTTCCTCAAATGAACGGCATTAACTTATCTGGTGATCAGAATAAAACTTAGCATCTAAAACTGTATGAAATTTTGGGAGCTTAAAATTACAATTGGAACCCAAATTTAATTGCACTTTATGGGTAAGAATGTAATGGTAAGCTTCCGTTCACATTTAAAATACACACTGACTTTTAGTTCAATATATTCCAGCTGGAATGTCTATCAAAGTCAGGAGAACTGGATTTTCCGGAAATAACTGTGGGCCCTGAAGATGTGCACCATGCCAAAGCTTACCTTTTGAATGCTCAGAAGAAACATATGCATATCAGACAGCTTTATAAGCTGGTTATTAACCAGGGAGTGGATATCTTGTCTGCAGTGCAGAAGCCTGTGAGTAGAATTAGAATGACCTATGAAATCAGTGGTCAATGTCTAAGAAGATTATAGTGCTATCTTATAGACATTTAGATGTAAAAAAAAAAAAAAAAAAA
>PPHD01008682.1:0-21486 GCA_002909625.1 Bambusicola thoracicus | reverse complement strand
TCTTTTCAGTAAAATAGCTTTTTAATCTTATGTAAAATTGCTATATTGAGTGCTGGCTTTTGTCCTAGGACAAACCACAACCCTTTTTATAGACTGAGGTTATTGATTAAATAAGCAGTTGTTCTGCTACCCATCTATCTCCATTCTCAATATTTTAAATTATTGGGGATTTTTTTGTTTTTTTTTTTTGGCTGAACTTCCAGGAATTTGCAAAAAGTAGCAAATGCATTCGATCTCGATCTGTGTGTTTAGAAGTGATCTCTAAGGGAATGGAGAAGTAGATCATCCATGATCCAAGGATGAAAAACTACTTGACAGTGCTAGTGATAGCTCATTTTGCAGGGTTACTTTTCTCTCTTTCTCTCCCTTTCTATCATCTCTCTTATTTAGTTGTTTTTTAAATCACATGCACTGCATCAGATCATTCAATTTAAAAAGTGTGTATCGTCTCCTATCTCTGTTTCTGTAACAGTGTGGATAAGGTACACCTCTGAAGGTTGGTAGTAGTGTGTTGGAAGAAACTCAATTGTTTCAAGACCTCCTGTGATACTTTACTTTGTGTGAAGAATCCTTCTAAAAGTCAACCGGTTCCTATGGCTGCATGTCTGACTTACAGCCACGTGTTTTCAAAAATGAGGAAAAGGAAAATGAGGAGACCCATTTTTGAGGTCTGTGGCCTGAACTTTAGGAATATTTGAACTGAGCCCAATAATGCGAACCTTAAGTCTGTAGCCAGTACTTTCTTCCACGCGTTTAACACTGGAAAATATATAACCATTATTCCGTGTGCTGCCTGTGCAGTTCTGATATAGCTGTTTATAGTGGAAAGTAAGTTGTTTGCTTCACCCGAGTCCAGGAGGGGTTCTATGTAATGTCGAATTTGCGTGCACCTTCTGGTGTATTTATTAGTGTATATTCCCAAGTTAGCAACTGCTGCTCTTGGTGTGTAAACGCAGTAGTCCATTTCACAAAGTAATGATGTGTGCCTACATACTAGAGAACAGAACTGAGCTCAGACTTGGCATCAAGCCCTGATTTTTGTCACTTGCATTGTGTTTTTTTCCCCTTCATCTTCATTCTGTCTTCCAGGCACTTTATCCAGTGGTGCTTCTGGGTTCCCCTGTTTTGGAACTACTGGATCACCTGGTTTTTGTTGGCTTACAAGCAATCTTTGTAGTTCCAAGTAAACACTGAGAAGATTTCTGCTCTAGCATTTGTTGTTCCTGAGAGGTGTGTGTGGGGGGAGGATTGTAAAACAGAAAATGGATTGTTTTTACTGATGTTCTCTAGAACTCTTAATAATTTCTAGGCTTTAATTTGGGTCCAAATGTGAGCACATCTTGTATTTATTTTTTGGCTAGCGGGGCAAAGTGTGTGTTTGGAAAAAGACTCAGATTACACAGAGGCTACTTGGACTGCTGGCTTCAGCAGATGGAACTGCTTAGCAGATACTCACCCCTGCTCTGAGTTCCTCCTTAAAAGGTTTTTGCATACTAATGGCCAGCATTTAGATAGTGATGTTTTAAATCTCCTGTGTACAGCTGAGAAATAATACAACAGATATCATAATCTGTGTAGTCTTTCTCCACCCTTCTGCAATGATGTTGATTATAAAACCAAAAAGCTATTCATTGATAAAATCTTTTGCGAGCAGGGGTCATTTGTCCATTTCCTGAGCCGTGCATAAATCTATTGAGAATACTGTTTTTCTCAGGAACAATTCTTCCTTTCTGTAATCTCTCTTCTATTTTCCATATGCTGTCCCTGGATTATTTCCAGGAAAAAGAATCAGGGGGGAGGGAAAAACCCCAAACACTAGAAAATCCCCCAACCAAACCAAACCCACCCAAACTTACCCCAGATTCAGGACTCTAGCATCGGTTCTCAGTCTCCTATGTATCTTTATATGGGGTGACTGCCAAGGACTTTTCAAACACTCTGTTCCAGTTCCTTCTTGATGTAAGCAGCCTCAGACTTGAAGCAGCTTTGGAGTCCATTTACTTGATCAAGGATAGCTGAATTTGGACTTTGGTTTTTTGTTGTTGTTTTCTTTGTGATCTTCAACTCAGCATGGAAATACGTATTTTAGCCATTTAGTGGAGTTTTGCAAATGAATGCAAATCTACTTCTATCGCTTACAAGGTTTATTTGAACTAAATTACATTACAAGAAAATAAATAGTACTTCTGTCTGATACTTTATCGTCTTATGATAACAAAACACTCAAAAACCCTCAGATTCTCAAGTTTTTGTTAGAATTACTGTGCTTGAAAGTGACTTGCTGGGAAACGGTGGAGTGTGGCTGGAATCTTACTCTAATTATATGCAAAGCTGGCATTGTGATTGCTCCACCACCAGCAGGATAGTCAGCCTGGAATCTGAGAAAGAGAAGTGCTAGGGAGATAAGTCATGTTTAGAGGAATGGGAGGACTCTGAGAAACAGGATATGACACAGAGGCCATGGGAAAAAGCAAAAACTCCCCATTTGCCACAATCCCAGATGCTGATGCTGAAGTTCTTCTTTCAGACCAAAAGGATGTAGGTCTTGGTGGGGTGGGTACAGTCAGGAGGCCGCGTAGGTAGGTGTGGGGAAGCTATGAGGAGCAGCTGGCATTTGGAGTCCTTCTATGATGCACTCACATGTATGCTGTCAGTCTATGGTCTTCACTTACTGTGTGAGAAATGGTACTGGAATACAAATCTGTATTATTATTGTTTGGCAAAAGCAGCTGCTTGTAGATGCTGGGACAGTCACAAAAATGAGTAATTTTATGCTTAGGGAAGATTTGGGCCTGGAACAAAACACTGGGGATCTAAGGAGGAGCCCTTACTGTTGCTAATAAATATCCACTTAGGCAGATTTGTCACTCAAGTTTCTGAAAGTTTTGTGGCTTGATGAAAAGAACATTCTTTTTATTTCTTGAGCAGCTGTTCTCCTAAATGGGTGCAGCTGTACCAAAGGGTCCATTGACACCAATTGCTTACTGATTTGTGTGTGTTGGTTGCAGGGGGTAAGTGCAGTCAATCCAAGCAGAGCGTTTTTTACTGGGAACAGAGGCAAACCTTAGAAAACCGAGGGCTGAGGTTTGTTACATCGGAACAGGCACAACTGCAGTGGATCTGGGGCATTACTGTGAAAGCTTTTGAGGGATATGGAAGTTGGTTACAATTTGCAGTTAACTGAAACACAGATTTGCTGGAGCTATCTCTGTTTATTCCAGTGAGGGCATGACCTGCCACATGCAACATGGAAGTAATTTGAAAGATTTCCTATGGCAAGAACAAGACTGTACATACGTAATGAGGGTTGGGTTTTTTTGTTAGAAGTATGTGAAAACAGGAGCTGCTAACTTTCAGGCAATTCAGAGCTGATTTTTTTTTTTCCTTATTCTCATTCCAAAGGGTTTTTGGGAAAGTGGAATGGAATGCTGTTTGGTATTTTTTAATGGGAGTGAGTGTGTACGTCTGCTTTGGAGACTCTTTTTTTTTTCCCCTCCCTAACAATCTCCTTCTAAACAGTGAACTTCCTAAATTCACACCATTGGGAAAAAGAAGGTTTTAAGCTTGGCTCTGCTGATCATTTGCTGCATAGCCTTGGAAAAGGCATTCTATTTTCCTGTTTAAGGGATAAATTATATAATTGTCTCCAAAATATATTAGAAGGGAAGTATTTTAGTCGGTTGCTGTTGTTGTTCCCCTAGACATCACTTTTTGAAAGTTGTGCTATTGTTTTTTGTTGTTTATGTTTTAATAGGTGTGCCATTCACTTTTAAATTTAATCTACTAAATTCCTGTTTGGTGTAATGTCTGAAATATCTTTGTGCTTCACTAGGACTTGGCAAGCCAATTGATTAATATAGGTTATAAATTCAGACCGAGTGTAAACTACTGCAATCCACTGGAACTGCTTTTACTTCTTACAGGACATAGTTGATATCACTGTGGTTCAATGGGTAGGAAACAGGAGAAGCTTATCCAGATGAGTCTGTTTTCCTTTCAACAGTTAGGGCTTAACTTATCTAAAATTCCTAGGAATTACTTATTTGTTGATTTAAATTCTCCCAAGGATTATAAATTGCTGGAAATTTTGAGGTGTGCTTGTGTTTCAATTGCATTCATAATAAGATGGAGACTTTTTAATATATATATTCCGCTGCTGTTAGAATTATTCAGCATATGTGGGACTTTTTGCAGTGTATTTTATGTATTTCCACTGTCATTTCAAGGCCGTCTACTAGTTTTCTTTCACTTCTGTTCCTACAGTAGACACAAATACCCCCTTCTCCTTTTTGCCCAAAGAGAACCCACATCAAAGACAGGTGAATGTCTGCAAATTCACAGCAACACTTCTTTAATAAACAATTTCCAAAAATGTTTGATGCTTTTGCGGCCAACAGCGTGTTCATGGGCATGCCTTACAAACAATACTGTTTTGTGATAGGACATGCTTTAAAGAGTAACATGGACCATTTGGAAGGCAGAGTTTTTAAATTAATATGCTATGCCTATTGGGAGAATAATGTGCTCCTCTAACGCTTTCATGAACATCCCAGTATGTCTTGGATTGTTGCTGTTTACATTGGTTCCTGTTCTCTAACATGTAAACTGGGATGATACTACTTTTAAATAACACATAGTGAGTGTATGCTAAGAAAATAAGTAGTACTCAGTGGCATCTGTAAATATGAATGAATACAGCATATACTTTCAAAGGTACTGCAGCGTTGAGATCCATACCAAAATCTATAGACAGTGGATACAAATGCTTCAGTAGTGTTAATGGAGATGATACTTTCTGCTTTTGGAAATTATTGTAGAAACCACAGTGCTGTATGCTATTTATTATTTTATGGTTTCTGTATTTTATACTTGTCTGGATCCTATGAACCATTTAAATTCAGTGTGTATCTAATTATTTTGGGCAGGGAGGAAGTTTGATAGACCTGAAGTTCTTCCATAAGTTCATGGAATAGTATGTAACTTAACAAAAAATGTCCATTTTAAGGTCAATGCTTTTGTTTCATCACTGTAGTATTAATAGATTATTCCTGTTAAATTGAATCCTATGATTCCTATCAAGTTTCTAGTTTGTCTCCCACACTGGTCACAACTACCAGTTTTGGGTCTTACCATATGCAAGAGCTTTTGCTTGCAACCCTTTTTGCTACCCTGTCCTTCACCTGCTTTCCTTATCCTCTCACTCCTTTTTTCCTTTCCATTATTATAAAGCATCTATTACGATATTTACTGTTTTTCTGTTTAGTCCTGTGTCTGTTCTCTGGATATTTATCCTTGTACCACAACTTCACACCAAACTTTGCATAATTATTTTGAGTCCCAATAGATGTTATTTAGAGATGACTCTGTCTAAAGCCTATGTAAGCAATGAAGCAGTTTTTAATGTTTGGGTTTTTTTTCTTTGCTTTGTGTTGAACAGCTGGGCCTGATGCCTTGGTGGTCCTTTACTGTAGTTTTTTTTTTTTTT
Source organism: Bambusicola thoracicus (assembly GCA_002909625.1). Classification (NCBI taxonomy): domain Eukaryota; kingdom Metazoa; phylum Chordata; class Aves; order Galliformes; family Phasianidae; genus Bambusicola; species Bambusicola thoracicus. The sequence goes on along the minus strand of PPHD01008682.1, from coordinate 16,001 downwards.
TAAATCCACTGGCAGCAAAGAGTTATTTATTTGTGGATGATAGCCTCCTCATTTTAGTTGGGTGGCAGCTTCCACGCTCTAACTTAATGCATGGGTATGTTACACAGGTAAATCTAAGTTCAGTTTATTGCATGACTGCCTTTCTGTATATGCACAGCAGTGTCTGGTGTTTAGGTGCTGCCTTCTTTCCTGTCCTTTATTGTGGGAATGGGTGTCACTTGGTTGCTTCTGTTCTTGGCCCTGTTTCAATGAAGTAGTGCACGGGAAGACATGGGGTTTGTTGTCGCAGAAGGAAACAAGGAAGGCTTCGGGCTCTGGGGCAGGCTGCCTTTTAAAACATGCTTGCTGTCCTGTCTGCAGCTGGGATAGAGTAGTAAATGTCAAGTATATTACATAGCAAAAAAAAAAAAAAAAAAAAAAGCCTAAAATTGCTAAGAAAAGAAAATGACTTATAATTGAATTCTGTAAACTAATAATAACTTCAGTGCTTCAACTGTTTTAATTCACCCATCTTGACTATAAATCATTTCAGCCACTGGTGAACTTGAAGTCTGTGGAAACTAACTGAATTGTGGGTTAGCTAATAGCTGTGATGTGAGGAGAAGCCTTTCAGCCTGGTGCTGCTTGATATGTAGAATATTCATGAATTTTCAGTTGTTGGATCACCAAGCAGACCCGTGTCATAAATGCTGCTATCATTTTAGCAATATTTGAGGCAGAAAGCTGAATTGAAAGCTTTTTATTTAGAGGGGAAAAGAGCAGGATCCTATGGGCAACACCACTGTGCTAGCTATACGTGAGCTTAAAAAACCCTACAGTACCAGCCTCCATCCAACCCCTTCAATAGCTTCTATCACCATGTATCTGTTTATTTCTAATGGCTCTTTTAAATGACAGCTTCATAAACTGGAGTATCCAAAACAAAGGCCATGAAGTTTACTTTGGCCACCTCAAGTAAATTTTCCAAATCTAAACATCAGCAGTGCTTTTCATAAATCAGGCCAGTGACGTCATCTTTCCAATTAGTGAGCTCTTATTTGTGTTCTGGCCTAAAAAGCTATTTGACCGGTTAACGTTTTAAGGTTTTGTAGTAGTCCAGACTTCTCACCAGCAACAGTTCCAAGTAATGTGCTTGAAGTGGGAACACATTTATCAATAATTGCCACTTTTAAAGTGCAGATAGCAGACAGTGATTAATTTTCATCCCTCTTTATTGCCTACTAGGAACAACAAGCATTGTCTGCAGACTTTGAAATTGTTCATAATATGTTTTTCACTTTTCGTTGTTTAGGGATGCAGGCGTCTATAATTGAATAAGTATTAGCTGTGCTTCTGGGAGAGTGAAAAGAACAAAAATATACTGGAGAGGTTGTGTTTCCAGGAAAGGTAAAATGAGGTAGTGGTAGAGCTGGAAGTGAACCACCTGCCAGCCTAGGTGTGCTTGTGTTTTATTTCCCACAACATGTTGAACTTTGGAAAAGGGCTTCTTCAGATCATTCCACTTCTGCCTCCCTTTCCCATGTGCAAGTTGTGGGGATCAAACCCCTGCTGACAAGGAAGCTACCTGTAGTGCTGGGGGGAATGGCTCATTTACAGCCTATATTTTTCTGTAGGTGAAAATGCTTCCTCTGCATGACATGGAAGCAAGAAATAGGTTTACTCTGATAAGGTTTTAGAAAATCCACCAGCTGCCAAGAAACAGTCAAGCCAAGCAACAGTGTTCTTTCTTTTAATTGCACTTTCCTCTCCCTGTGTGGAAATAACAATAAGGGCTGACATGAGTTGAAAAAAGCCAGGAAATTTAGAGCCAAAGCTTAACTCCTATCCTTAGCTCACCCTAGCAAGACATGTAGGCGTTGCAACATGGATGCTATGTAAGGTCACACACTGGCAGTCCTGAAGTGTCAACTGTGATTGAATTCCTCTAAAGAGAAACCAAAAATTATCTTAAACACACAAACTATTCCATATGTGTATGTATGATGTATGGTCTTGTTTATGCTAATGAAGAGACTTGCACCAGTGAGTGCTTACATGCTTGGCTTGAAATGTACAAATGCTCAGGATCCAGCTCTGTGAATCACTTTCTTTCACTGTCCTTTGAAACAACCTGAGCTTGGGTTCCCGTGATACTATTTCTATTCTTAAGCTTTCTACATGCAGTGGTCTTTCACTGGACCTGCTACTTCTCAGTGCTGTGTCTCATCTTGTTGATGGTAGCAGTGGGAGAATTGTGAACTAAACAATCCTTTTTCCATTATTTTTTCCCCTCAATTTATTTCTGAGACAAGATAGAAGGCATGCAGCCATTGGCTTGCAACAGAGGCTAAAGATGCACCATCAGAAGGTGCTGAAGTCTGAATGTAATTCTAAGGTAGGCAATGCTGTAAGATACCTGCATGAAAATACAATCAGCTATACCAGTGAGATACTTTGTTTTCTGCCTATTCTAAAGGTATGCTTTTTGTTTCCTGCTTGCCATTAACACGCAGACTTTGCTATAAAGGCTGAGCTATGAATTGTTGGCAGAGTTGTTTGAAAATAGGGAAACTTTCTCTTAATGCTCTGTAAGAAATCTTCAGAGTCCTTGGGAGCATGCTTAGCAAATTGATGGACTGGCCATCTTCCCCTTGGTGTGCATTCAACCAAGTGAGCAGGTAATTGAAGACAGGGTTGGGCCTTGTATCCAGTATTGAAACTGTTGATTAGAGTGGGATGGAACCTTCTTCAGTGTAAATCAAAACAAATTCTGGTAGACTTGAGAAAAAAAGAGCACCATACTTGAGTTGGAGATGTCTGGTCAGTCTTCTTGTTGAGGCAGCTGTGCAGTGCCTCCCTGCAATAAGATTTTTTGCCTTACCTTGTAAATCATAGAATCATGGAATCATAGAATGGCTTGGGTTGGAAGGGGCCTCAATGATCATCAAGCTCAAACCCCCTTGCTGCAAGCAGGGCTGCTGACCTCCATATCTGTTACAAAACCAGGCTGCTCAGGGTCCCATCCAACCTGGTCTTGAACACTTCCAGGGATGGGGCATCCACAACCTCTCTGTGCAGGCTGTTCTGTGGGCAAATAGGGTTGTGCTTTCAGTTATGACCAAATGGGCTTAGTGGGGTTTGATGGGTTTTTTTTGTTGTTGTTTTTACTATGGGCCAAAAGGTTTTTTCATCATAACTTCTGCAGTCAGTTGGATGAGTTCCTTTTTCTGGAGCATGAGATAGATGGGTTTGTGTGGGAGTTACAGGATCAGTTTAAAGGGGCTGTTCTGGCTAGTTTGTCAAGAACATTCCTTGTAGGGATATTGGAGAATCCAAAATGAAGCTTATTTGAATGCATTTCCAAATAATGGGCATCCAGATGATGTTAAAGGTTTATGTTCCTGAGGTATCTCACAGACTTGGTGTTGTATATTAATTCAGTGCGTATGGTTTCCATTGGAGGGTTATGCCATGTCTCTCTTGTGAACAGTGTTTCTGTTAGGTGTTCCATGAGACAATTTCCAGTTTGCTAAAGTAAAAGACTCTTGCTTATTCATGTTTCACTTCAGGAATTTTTTCTGTTTGCTACTATATGTGATGGTCTTCCCTGAGATATGCTGTTTTGGGAATATTAGTTTAGTGATTTAGTCAATTTCTTGCACAACTTACCTAAGATTACTAGGCTGCAGAGGTGTTACAGTAATCTTGAAAGACGGTCAGATGTGTGGAGCACTCGCTGACAGCCTAGTAGGAGCCAATCGTTGTCTGGAACGCAAGACTGAGTAATTTCTGAAGTGTGTTAAATCCAGAAAGCTGAGTCTGCGTGTTTCTTTGAGTGACTGAAATACTGGATTCATGCATAATTTGGTAGCTGTAGTAGATAGCAGGTTTATCAGCTACACTGCTGAGGATTCTGTCTGACCATGCCCTTATCTCCCTAGTGATGCTGGTTCCAAGACAAGTACCTTTTTTCACCCTTTAAGCAGTGGCTTCTCACATGTCTGAAGCGGAGGCCTTTTTCTCTCACCTGAGCGTGCCAAGATCAGCATGTGGTGGGAGCAGAGTTTGGGTATTTCAGGTTTGCTCTGTGTGAGTAGAAAGAGGCAGCAAGGGGAAGCTGTACCTCTGGGGACCAGTATTAAACATGTTCCAATGGGTATTCTTACAAGTTAAATCAAAACCTTGAAAAGAATACGAAAAGTAATTTGAGCTTGGAAAGGTGTTAAGATAGAACTTGTGTGGAGTCTGCTACCAAAGTCCAGGATGAAAGTGAGTAAATTGGCCTACATATAGGTAAGACAAGATAGCCTGGAATAACTGCATTCCAGTGAACTGGGACAAAGATTGCTTTTCAGCATTGAAAAGCAGAAGTAATGACAAATGCATGAATTGTAGAATTTTTTTTGTTGTTGTTGAGGGGATATTACTGACATGGTCAGTGCTGATTTCCCAGCCTCACTGAGAATGCAGTGGTGGTAGATACATCTGCATGTGCAATGTTCTGTAGGGTTTCCTTGAGCTGTAGGTCCTGAAGGGACCCCTAACTGTATGTAGGATGAAACCATGAAGAAAAGGAGTTTTCTACAGACGATGGGACTGATCCTAAAACCAGAATGCACATGACTGCAGCGCAGAAAGATACTCTGATGTCTAAAACATGAATCCAGGAACAGGAATCTGCAACTGCTCATGTCCTGAAGGGACCAAAACGATTGACTTATAGAGATAGAAATTGATGATTAGCAATGTGTCATAATATATTTTGATAATTCAGCAACCACAGCAGAGAGAGAAAGATAGACTAAGTGGAACAAAATGATGTATGCCTAACTCCTAGCTAAAAGTTTATAGCATAGCGTAGCTTTTAGTGGCAGGCTGTATGTTCAGGGAACAGATTTTGTCACCAATCTGATTTATACACTTAATTAAACACAGATATAGGGCTGTACTTTGTTGTTTGTGTTTGTTTCTTTGTTTGTTGCAAGAAAGCAATCTGAGCCAATCTAATCATACAGTTTTCGGTAAAACAATAATTTCTGAAGGGTGCTCTGAGGTGAGATTTCTGGAAACGTTTTGTCTCCATAAGCTTTAGGTTTTCAAAAAATGCTTTCCTGAAGCTGAAGGATACTTAAACCTTACTGTCAATTCTATGCACAGTAATCTGTCTTGAGCAACATATAATGGGTTGAGCAATTTCTAGGGACTGTAATTCTGATTAATTCAGAATAATTGCATATACCTCACTTCAAGAATGCAACTTTTTAACAGTTACAAAAGAAACTGTATTTCTGAGTATTCTGTGATATCATGAGCAGATTTGCTGCATGTCAGTGCTGTGTTTTGCCTTCTCTGCAGTATAAGCAGGAGATCTGTGGGTAGCAGCACATGTGTCCATGTGGGTAAGAGTGGCCAGTAGGTCTGAGGGGATTTAATATTCCTAGCAGCCTTCATGGAACCCTGTGACCAGTGGAAAATAAGAGTGTCTTGTTATTGCAGAATTTTCTTGTTGAAGATAAGCAACTGGAAAAAAAATGTCTGAAAGCAGAAGGTTTTATCTAGACATATATCCTATTTGAAGCTCGTTCTCCTTCTGTGAGTTTATGTGAGAACTTTGCCAGAAGAGAGTTCATGCATCCAGTGAGATAAAAGGCAGCTTGCCAGCAACCACTTCATTTTCCCCCTAGATCTTTTAGCTTTGTGCTTGGTCTCAAATCCTTTTCAGGTGCACTTTCCCTCACTTGTGCTGCTCAAAGCTATTTGGACCATGCATGGAGAATTTAGGCACCTCGTAGAAGTGCACTGTGACAGCCTCTAGTAACAGGGCAGGGAGGAACAGGACCATCTTATCTGGAGTTCTGTCTTACCACAGCGTATGTGGATGTGAAAGGACCAGTTGTGGGGGAAGTTTTAAGGAAGTGATCAACTCCTGAACTGCTAATGTTTGATATAAATAAAATTTAAGAAAGAAATCCGCAAGGGCTTAAGGGGATAGGATTGTTGTCCTGCAAATGAAAATATGTTCTATTTATGGTTTGTACTCTGGGCAGGCTTTAGCAAAGTTTGCGTTAGAAAATGTCTAAGTTCACTGGAGTGCAGGAAAAGAGCTGCTTCTCCTCGTGCTTTGAAACCAGACGTGGCAGTCTGTTATTTCAGGGTATGTTCTGTTGTGAAGGGGAAGTATTGAGAGTGTGAATAGCTAATAATGTCAAAACATTATGTGATTGCCTAAAGTGTTTGCACTCTTTTTGATAAAGTTGCTATGTCAGTGTCCTTTATTATATCTAACACACAGCATTGTTGCTGGTAATTTTTCTGTTCTTTGGATTAAGTTGTTCAACCTTTTTAATTTGCCTGTTGCTGACAGCAAGAGTCATCAGTATGGTACCCTGTGTAGCTGGGAAGCTCACAGAGCGCTTTGCTCAGCTCTTGAAAGGAATGTCTTGTAGTAGTTGAGCTTTTGGACCCAGGAGTTCTCAAATGAGTTCCCAGCGGCACACACTATTATCTGTCAAATGCTGAGGAAAAAGAAAGTAGGTCTGAGCAGGTGCAGAAGCAAAGTGTGAGAGAAAATGGAAAAGTAGAACTGTTTCTGTGAGTAAAAATCAGGAAATATGCTCTGTGAATTGCCATTGAGAAAGTAGAAAGCTTAAGAATGAATGAATTTTAATGTATAATGGAAGTTTAGTTGAATTTGGAGTTGAAGCGCAGCAGTATTATCTTGGCCAAGCTTTTGTCACATGGACATGCAAGTGAAAGGAGAGATGTTTAAGGCTCTTAGGAACTCAAAACTCATCTGTAACTCCCCTTTTTCGTCTTGTGGACATTGACCATGGGAGCACAAAACCTTCTTATGTCTTCATATTACATTCTGCAGTGATTTTATTCTTTCTGTTTAACTTCATGGGATCACAGTGTGTGGTAATGTGATTTCTAACTTAAATAACAGTTTCTGCTGAACTATGAAATTTGCAGGTGTTCTATTTACTCTCAGCGATTCTCTAGATAATACCCTCCCATTTCCATGCTTAAAATAATGCTAAGTAAGAGAATCTGCCTCTTCCTTCCCTACATCACCCTTGCAGCTGCGATTTGTGAAAGTGGTCATTAGCACCCAAGAACAGCCACTGCTGGCTCCTGTATCTAGTTGTAGTAGTAGTACTAATAAGGTTAAAGTGCAGTTGGTCCTGCTTGTTGGAAATTTAATCTGTTAGATGACCATCAGCTGTTGGGGACAAAGACTAAAGATTTTGTCTCCTCCTTCCCACAATGATAAAAGTCTGCATTTTTTTTTTAAATGCAGTTTCCACTTTCTTCTCTAGAAGCTTTATTTTGTTTCATACTATTTATTTTCTCTTTAGTGACGTTTCTCCATTCAGGAAGGCTGCATTTGTCTTTGGACAGCTAATGATTTATTTAGGCTGGAAGCTATAGGGAACCGTTAGCTTTACTAAATGCGGTGATGGGGATTTCTGAAATTGCTCTGATGAAGGATTCATGTATGTAGGAAGGCTTCATCTTGCTCTCTAGGTAGTTTTAAGTTTGTATTTCTAAAGCATTCATAGTAATCTATTTATACACAATTTGGAAGTGTACGAGATCTCTAAAATTATCCTACTAAACTATTGCAGCTAACTTTTAATGCAGGTCATAATTAGTTACTTGTTCCAGTGGGGAATTAAAATCAAGCTGTTAGGCTGTACATCTTTGTCAAAGAACAAAAAGCTGTGGCTAATTATTCTGGCGGTGTGGGACTGCTGTCTGACTCATGATGCAGGAAGGGGACCGTTTGAAATACAGTCTCTTAGGAACAGAGCTGTGTATTGCATCCACGTTGTGAGCTTAACAGGAAATGATGATGCCTTCCTGGCATGGAATTACTGCCTAATTGTCTTTCAGGTCACAGACACCACTTTGATACCTGTGTGGTAATTTTAATTTGCACTCCATTTCTCAAAACTGTGATGTCATACAGTGTAGTACAAACTAGATCATATGGGAAGAACAGCCATTAATGATACGCTGGGAACAGTGAGAACATGGATAATTCAGAAGCTTCAATCTTCCCAACTTAAATTTGCCTTATCAGAAGCAGAACATTGCGGTGAAATCTCAGAGGCATTGTATCAGCCAATTCCAAAGTACTGCAGTTATCAAATTATATGTTTGGATTGTAATCTTATTGACTGTATAGGCAATATTCATCATTGCTGTACAGAGTAGAACTAGAGCATCAGTGTTACAATGTGCTTAGTCTGTGTGTCTGAATTCTCTCCTGGCATGTCCTTCTCTCATTACCTTACTCATTTATAGCCTCTTGATTTCATTTCTCCACTGCATGGTCTGTAGCACTTACTTAGCAATTCATTTGTAACTTTGAAATAATTGTTATAATAGGTAAGTGGCACACACTGATCTTGCTAAAGCATCCTTTTTTTTCTCATAAAGAAAAGGAAAGGGAATCATTTAAACCAAAATTCGCAGATGAACTCTGACCTGGTGGATCAAATATGAGTGCATCTTTCTGCATTAAAGGAGGAAAAAAGAGAAAATGAGGGGAAAAAAAGAGCCTCCTTGCACATGAGCTTATTAGTATAATGAGAGGTTCCATGAAAGAAATCCTGGATGACTATAAGCAATATTGCCCTGGGCAGGCATCTGACCTACTAAGTAATTTGATCAGAACATAAATATTGAAGTTCTAATTTGCCTCAAGAAGGACAAGCAGACCATAGGGTTGCATTCTTGTATGTCACTTACATACTTGATCTAAGATCCTGTGTATAGGAGGAAAAACTTTGCTCATAGTCTTTATGGGACAACTAAAGAAGAAAAGAACACAGAATTTACAGTGGTGAATGTACGCAGTCAGAAGGATCTGATGGCAGACCCATTCACAACACACAGCTCTGTTTACTTAGGTGCACGAGGAGACACCAAGTGGTGGAAGCAGCCTTTATTTCAGGAGTTGGAGGACACAGGAAAAAGGAAAACTTTCTCAAATGTGGATGCAATCAATGGGAGTCAAAGGGTTGAATATATCCAGAACATGACATGAATGAAAATGACAGGCAGCAAAGGAAAAAAAAAGTTTTATGTGTGCATTTATATATGCACACTTACAGTACATGGAAACTAAGTCAAGCACCTAGGGGCATGTATGGAAATGTACAAAACTAGAACAGCTAGGCCAAAAAGTAAGATAAATCTAGTCAGGTACAGCCAAAATAACAAGGAATGGTGATGATAAGTGTTCAGAGGGCAACTAGAAAGTCAATCCAGTTCTTTGTGTAATGGCAGAGCTCCTGATAGACCATAAGATTTAGCAAATTTAGCTGTCAAGTGACTGTTCATATGGAAAAGGTCAGTCACATAGAAGATGGTTGGCACAATTCATGTGATGAGTGCACAGATGGCAGCACTATATGAGGAAAGCTAGAGAGCATTCAGATGTTTTGGGGTAAACTTGATCTGGTGAACTTCATGCCAGGATATGCTGGATCTGCTGGTGGCCATTTTTGTGAGTGCAGGGGATACAAACTTGTAGATTAGTGTTAGAATCTGTATTTGAAGTAGGTGAGTAGGAAGTTTTAGATACACTGAAACAAAGTAGTCCAATGGCATTAAAGCACCTAGAATGAAAAAAAACAAACAAAAAAAACCATCACTTGTGATGTTTTATTAAATGCAGTGATGGGGATTTCTGAAATTGCTCTGATGAAGGATTCATGTATGTAGGAGGGTTTGCTGGTGTTCAGTGTTTTCACAAACAATTTAAATGATGTACTTCAAGGAATGTTCATTAACTTTGAGGAATGCATGGAGCTAAGGGAGACTGTCACTGCCTTGCAGACCAGATTTGAATGTCAAAATTGATCCGGACAGATTGCACTTTGCAGTGTGGCAAATGCAGCACAATTCAGTTTGATAAGTGCAGATTTCTGTCACTAGACAATAGTAATGAGGACAGGGAACAATTTGCTCAGAGCAGCTATTTAGAAAAAAATCTGATTTTGTTGTGGATCACAGCCCGTACTTGGAAAAATAATGTTATGTGGTTGTGAAAAAGGTTAGTGCTGTAATGAATACCTAAGCTAAACTGTTGTGTCAGCAAGACAAATCACATAACCTTTCTGCTTTGCTCTGAAGTTATTTGGCTTCAGAGGGCCTATGTCTAATTTTGGGCCTCATGCTCCAGGAAAGATATAAACCCAAGTCCAGAGGCGGGTGCTTAAAATGACTGGAGATAAAGAAAACATGAGCTCTGAAGAAAGATTGACAGAATTTGAGCTGAGTCGAAAAAAGCTGGAGGAGTAACATGAGTATTTAAAAGGTTCCCACAAAGAGGAAATAGTCATCTATTGCATAAGTTAAAAGAGAGTAGGATTACTTGCACTGGCAGTGGAACCAGTGCTGTCAAACAAAGGGAACTGAGTGTCTGTCAGGAATGTCACTACCATAAGAGATCCTGATTCAAGGTGGGATGGATGACCTCAGGTAACTTAGAGGCTCCTGCCAGTCGTCATTTGATTCAGTGATGACCATGCACTGACCCCCAGCACAGTAGCATAACTTTTGGCAATCGAGACCACTGAATGTGATTCCAGATGATAGTTTGTAACTGACTCTTGCTCTTTTCAAGTCATAAACTGATGTTAAATTTTCTTAGAGAAAAACACGGAGCAGAAAAGGATGGTTGAGAGAACAGTGATGTCAGCCTTGTGCTTAAAATCAACCTCTTCTTCTAAATGGGCTGGCAATTTCTCACTTACTTCAGTCCCTTGCAATAATTATGCACATATATATGTCGATGACCAATCTCTAAAATTCTTTATACCGTGATTTTGCTCTCTAGATCAAAGCTAATTCGAGAAGAATACACTCATATGTACATATGCAACTTATCAAATTCTTAGGAGTACTTTATTTTGCTTCTTTGATTGCATCCATGTGAATGATTTGTAGTTTGACTCTTTTGAAGTTTCCTTTTGGATGAAGTTTGCCCATAATTTTTCCTTTAAGAATTATCAAGATGAATGCTCCCCCTCTTAATTAGAGCTTGATGTAAGAAGCTGTTTCTGCAGTGAAGTTTAAGAATTGTAAAGAGAGATGCAAGCTGTTTAAAAAAAAAAATAAAAAAATCACAGGTTTTAGAAGCAGCTGTTCAGCTTTGAGATAGAAAGGGAGAAATATACTGTAGAAATACCGAGACTTAAAGCTGTAACTAAGATGTCTGCTAAAACAATAGTACTTCCCAAGGTTCTGTTTATTTTTTGGTGTGCCTTATTTGCTACTTCATTTTATCTTGGTGACCCTTAGCTCTAATGCATATTCATTTAGCTAAAATTCTGAAACTGATTGCAAAGGTGAATAATTTTATTGAGTCTAGGAGCTATAGATATATCCTTAAAATGATTGCTTATTATCTTACATTTAAAGATGCTAATTGTTTATTATTTGTTACTAAATTTCTCATAGAAAGCAATTGTTAAACTGTTGTTACAATATACTGATATATACTGACATATACTGATATATACATACCTATTTTGCTTTAATTTTAAATGCCTTTCTGTTATTTGGGTACAAGACATAATTACTGTCCTGCTGTACTCATCATTTGAAATGATGGGTTTGGGTTTTTTGATTGCTTTTTTAAACTGTTTTTAAAGAGCATCAGATGTGAGATTTTTAATGGCATAAACGTGTGCCATGAGTGTCGTCTTCATCCTTGTTAAGAAAAGTACCACAAGGCACTGAGGCATAAGGTTGTCATCTGTTGCTTTACTTCCATGCTCAGCAGAGCGAGCAAGCAAATGTATCTGCATTTCTGCAGCTTTTAGGGCTTGTTAGTTGAGATGTTTAATACTGTATTCATTACCGCATTTGCTTTACCAACAGAGAACAGAAAGGAAATTGCTCTTTGCTTTGAAATCCAACACGTCATAAATTGGCCGGAGCAAAGGATGACTGGCACTCCACTCCCAGTTAGGTACCACACCGTTCAGTTTCATAACAGCACTGTCAACTGCTAAATTGGTATTTTTCTCATGAGGATATCACGATGCATAGGTTAATTGGAAGTGCCTGAGGCACTCCTATGTGCTCACAACATCACCTGCTACTTCTGTCTTTCATAATGTGAAGCAGAACAGTAGTGTTCTTTAAAATTTCCAGCAGGAAGTTACCAGTCTCTTGCAAGTGTTCCATAGGATATGAACTATCACATGCCTGCCTGGCCGCACAGACCTACTTACTGCAAAACTGGGGGAGTCAGAGCAGATTTGTACAGCTGTGTGCCGTACATGTGCTCTATCGTATGTCTAGCGGAGAGCAACTTTAGGAAGTGTCATAGACTGGGCTCGTGTCTGCTCTGTCGTCTGCCCATCTGCTTGAGTTAGGGCCCCGAGCAGAGCCAGGGCAAGTGCACGATGGCTGTTAGTGGTCTGGAGCCTTCCTTGCCATGAGGACTAGGTTTGAATGAGCCGGTGTGTCCAGACAGTGAAGTGCCGTGCAGGAACACAGCTGTGGTCTTGGAAAACAGCATGGTTGTGCCCTGAGCAGCTGCTAATTAGGCTGGACGGTATGCCACATTGACGTGGCCAGGCAGCTTCCTGCACCTGGGCTGGCTCCTGGAGCCTTGCACAATGTTGTAATTATGCAATGTAGACTTACCTAACTTGTTTTTCAGGAGCCCCGAACAGTTACTGGTCTGGTAATGATTCTGGCTGCTAGTGATGTGGGGGAGATTTGACCTGATACCTGTGAGCTGGCAGGTTCTACATCCTATTTCCAGAGATATATAGCATAATAGTTGTTATGGATTGCTGTGATTACTAACGACAGTGTCTGAGCCTTTTATTAAAAGGAACAAACCTTTTGAGACTTGTAGGATTTAATGTTCTTGACCAGCTTGGTCTCTCAGGGTAGCTGTTTCTTCTGCATTTGTAATAACTGGCAGATCTTCTTATTAAATTCAATATGAGAAAAAGCATATTTCCACTGAAATGAATACCTCAGGAATGAATTCTGTTTTGGTGGGAAATGCTCCAATCTGTCTGTGCTGTTATTTTGTTCAGCATAGGAGTCCTTCCATATATTTTACTGTACTTGTTTTTGCACTTATTTGTAGTTCTGCCTAACAGAGCCATATATAGGTATGTGTGCTTTTCTGTTCCCAAGCCTCTGCTAGTCAGTATGTGCTTGTCCGTGAACGTGCATAGACAACCTGAGCCCTTTAAAGTGCAATAAAATCAGTAAAATTTGGATTGACTATTCTATTTAAGTACTTTTCTTTGTGATGTAATACAGTTTATTCATCCAACTAATCTTTGATACCCCAGTTCATCGGCACCACAGGCGAGTTGTTAAAACATCATCCAGTCACATTCAAAAACTATTCATTTTTTTTCTAGCTTGTCTTTTTCCTTTAAAGGCTAGATTTCTAGAAAAGTTGGTTTCTCTGTTGGCCTTATTTCATTTAGAAAGATTTTTCTACTGGCAAAAATTTCTGTACTGGAAATCAAGGATACTGTGAGTCCTTATCAACACCTGTCAGACACATCTATTTGTCACTGCATTGCTAAATGTCTACAGCAGCCCCAGCAGTTATGGGACAATCCTTACCTTGTCACGTACAAGCCATATGCTATTCCAAACAATGGATCGAACTACTTAACAACCATACAGTAACTACATAGTTCATGTTTTCAGATACTAACTGAAAGGAAGAATAGCAATGATTCATGTAATGTGCTATAAATATGAGTGACCAGCTCCCTATTTCCCACTGTCATCCATAACCTCTGCACGTCCCTCCCAAAAGTAATGAAGAATAATAGCTGTGATTCTGCTAATAGTCTCACCGCTATCAGTTTCCTTTCTTCTACTCTTTGGCATGTGTTTAGCTGGCTGGTAAAGTTAGCCTGGCAAAGTGGGTTCTCATCTGTAGGTACAGAAGACGACATGCATATACCTGGTATGCTCTGCTTATTGTTTATAGCAAAGAAATACTAGAGAGTTGGCCCAATCCTGGAATGAAATCTAAGGGAAAAACAGTAGCTGGTTGGTGTTAAAGATGACCATAGCTCTGGTTGTGTTGTGAACCAGGTAGGATGCTTGAAAAGGGTTTCTTTTTACAAAAGGCATATGCTCCTTTGGTTGCCAGCACATGTCCGTAATTGTTCAGCTCCAGCTATGCTTAGATACCATGTTGTGATTATAAAGACAAGAAAAATGATTAATTCCTCCCTAATTTATTGATCAGTAGCATGCCTAAACAACATGTCATCTCCTAGTAACTGGAAGATCTTCTGACTCCCTCTTCTCTGATCCTAATCTGGCTTCAGTTATTCACTCCTCTGACCTTTCAGCTGCGCTGAAACTGAACCTTCAGTAGTTCACATGATCACAGAATCACAGAATGGCCTGGGTTGGAAGGGACCTCAAGGATCATGAATCTCCAACCCCCCTGCCGGGCAGGGCCACCAACCACCCCATTTAGACCACGTTACCCAGGGCCTCATCCAACCTGGCCTCAACAACATGCTGTGGATAAAGGTGTGAGACATTCTTTATTGTCCAAGATAAGGCTTTCAAAAGAGCACTGAATCACAGTTTTGCTCATAATATCCAATATGGTAATTGATTTGGGTTTGAAGTACTGAAATGCTTTAATCTGACCTGGAGGTGACTGCTGGCCTGTTGAATATAGAAAAACGATACTGTGAGCCTGTGCTGAGAGAAAATTCCTCTTGTCAGTTAGACTGACAGTACAGCAAATTTCCCAGTAACCATGTCAGTGATCATCTCTTCGCTTTGCTTGCAGTGAGATCTGTGATGCATTGGGGTGTATGTTGGAATACATGTGATACATTTGAAAGGCAAAAGTCTGTAACAAAATGGTGTGTGTACCGCTGTAGTGTCACACATTGTATTTAAAAGCTACAGTGGCATCATGGGAAAAAAAGAGAAGACTTGAAAAAAATATTTGAGGTTTTCAAAGAACAGGTTTCCATGAATTATTCCAGGAGCTCTGTTTATTTTATTCAACATAGAGAAAGAAACTATTTACCCAGTACTATTAGTACATTGCATATATGAGAGCACTGTTTTATGCAGAAGAATCAGGAATGGGGAGAAGGAAAAGGTCTGTTAAGTGGAATTTAAGTTTAGGGATAAAGTATGAAGGAAATAAGCACCAATTCAACCTGGTCTGAGGATATGGTAAGCTCATGAATTAGCATGTTCCCATTGCCATTTTAAGTAGATTAGCTTTCTTTCTTTTAAGATAGTCAAGCATCTTGCTATATAAGAGGAAGATTGTTGACAGTTTCCTGGAGAAAGTCTGGGAAATATTAATATTCTGGCTTTGAACTCTGAGAAATTTGTTACAATTTTTAAAATGCCATAAAAACATCATGTTAAAATTAATTTTAAAAGAACTCTGTGTTACAGTAAAAAACCATCTGAACTACCCCATGCTAGAGATGTGTGGTCTCAGTCAGTTGTTTGCAGGTGCCCACTCTCTGCCCTCAGCAGAAGGAAGAATTAAACATAATTTAATTCTTCCTTAAGTGAAAGTTAACTGAGTTGAAGCCACCCCATGTGAATTCCACCATTTTTAGAGGCTGCTTTGTGTGACAGTCATATGGCTTAGTGATGTCAACGATGTGCTCCTTTTCATTTGCCAATCCAGAAGACCAAACTAGTCAGACTAGACTAGTCAGATACCCTAAGTGGTGAGAAGTCGTTTGAGGTTGGTACATTTAATTTAAGCCACCTCTTCTCCCCAAGGCTTTATCCCATGTCACCCTATCAAGCAGTATTCTTCAGTCTTGTAGCTCAAGCCATTGCTATGGAAAAAGCCCAGCACTCTGTTTCTTACATGGAGGTCTTTTATCCTTCATCAGACAGAGGTGTTCACTGTAATTATCAGAAGTGAAAAAAGAAGGACCTTATCTTCTTCTCTTTAACCATAAGGTTAAATAATAGTTTATGGGGTGGTTCATATATTAAAAGGAGTA
>PPHD01008681.1:0-21486 GCA_002909625.1 Bambusicola thoracicus | reverse complement strand
GCTCTGATGGGTGCCCCCTCCACAGCCACCTATTCCCGTTGAACGATCAGAATCATCACGTGCTCCGCTTTGGAGCAGAGTGTTCGGTGAGGCTGGGGACCGAGCCTGAGCCCAGCAGGGCTCCGAGACGTCCCTTCTGTCATCGGGTAGAAGCCCCGAACTCCTGTGCTGAGTCATCTGCTGTCTGTGTAGAAGTGATAAGGAGCCTTTAACAGGCCACAGGGAACTCCAGCGTTTGCACTGATGTATCGCAGTTGTGAGACATCTCTGCTGTGAAAAGCTGCGCACTGCCAGACAGCAGTGATGTGGATGG
The DNA here is from genome assembly GCA_002909625.1 of Bambusicola thoracicus. NCBI lineage: Eukaryota > Metazoa > Chordata > Aves > Galliformes > Phasianidae > Bambusicola > Bambusicola thoracicus. The sequence continues at coordinate 21,173 of PPHD01008681.1, read as the reverse complement.
CTGTGGGGTGAAGGGTGTTTGTCTATGGTAAGGTGGGGCCCATAGAAGTCAAGGGATGAGTGCAAACTCCCAAGTTGAGCATCCGATTGCAGCTCTGCACGCTCCATTTGCAAATTCCCGGGTGATGCATTTGTATCGAAGATTTGCAACTACTTTACGAAGTTGCAAATGTACAAAGAAAAAAAAAGTCATGCAAAACTGTTTTACGATCTTGAAAGCTCATGTCCCTCGATCAGAACGGACAGCAGGGCTGCGTGTTTTGCTTTGCACAGCCCTTGGCTGCACGGTGCTCTCCTCATGCCCCAGCCGTGCCTCAGAGCGCCATGGGAGCGTTATTTGCGTCTCCGGTGCTCTGCCGCTTCAAGCAAGTGTTTCATTCCCTCGCTGAAGTACCATAAGTAGGAAGGAGGTGCTCTCTTGTGCTCGCCCAGCGCGTTCCTCAGAGGTGGAGATGTAGGTGGGGTCTGATGTGTTTGGGTTAGTGAGCTTAAATATGAAATTTGCTTCTCTCTATTACATTATTCTACTGTATAACCTCTATATCTAAGCTTAGACTAACTAAGGTAAGAAATAGTCACCAAAAAAGTACTTTTTAACAACACTTTGGTAAAAACTGCACTACGGTGAGGCGCTGCTGTTGGTAACTGGGCAGCGCTGTGCATTGCACGGCTCTCATTGATCAAAGGGCGTTTAATGCCCGTCCATAGGGGCACCTGGATGATGGACTCCACTTTGAGAGCAGGAGGCAGCATGTTATTTTAGGTGGTGGGCTTTTTCTCTTTGGCCTTCAGCCCATATTAAGATATTTTTTCCTCAGCTTATTCCAGTACCCGACTGAAATGCCACCAGTATTAATAGGATAGCAGAGTAAATGTCACAAGCCGGAGGGACCACGGCAGTGTGTATTTGCCACATGTCGAAGTGGTACTTTATTACAGCATGATATGGAATTTGTGGGCACTGCTGTAATATGCTAGACATGCCTCTTTTGGTGGTATCTGACATAGATCAGTGGTCAAGTCAGGCTGTTGCAGCAACAGTTCCTTTGCTCTCTGCACCTTCCCTGTACTGCTGTGGAGCCGCATGGTCCCCGTGATGTACTGGCAGCTGCAGCAGGTAAAACTGGCCCCTGAATATTATTTATTGGCCTGTGAATGCAGATTACATACACACTTTATTACCTGCTAATTTACCACCTGCTGGCTGAGGGATGGGGGAAGTCTACTATTTGTTTTATAGGAATTCATTATGCCATTAACCTTTCACTCCTATGGGCCATGAGGAAGAATTCCCTCAGTTAAATCACTGCTCTAATAATGCTCTACAAATGAAAACAATGATTTATTGAACCTCGCGGTGTCTCATAAACATAAATTATATGCTAACGCTCTGTATATCGCAAGGATTATACGTACAGCTAGTTGCTCTTTTCAAGGACTGCTTGAGTAACCTCAGAAATAGAGAATCAAAGAGTCATTAAGGCTGGAAAAGACCACTGGGATCATCTTGCCATCCTAGGGGAGCGGCTGGCTGCAGGGCTCTGGCTCTGTGCTCCATAGAAGGAGGTGGTACCTTCACTGGCTGCCACTGCTGCACGCGAGTTTGTGTGTTAGCGTTCCAGCTGAGCCTGCTCCTGGGGGGTTTTAAGGATCACCAATTTTGGAACAGAGGTGGCCATACTTGATGTAGGTGTGTTGAGATGCTCAGGAGTTGAGGTTTGCAGCTGGTCCAGATCATTGCTTTTATACTGCCCATGCCTGTTAGAAAAGGGAATGCTTTTCAGGAAGAGCTCATCTGGAGTCCTTACAAACTGGGGAGCTGTATGAGTGCACACAGAGGGTCTGGCCTCACAGTGCTGTAAATTGCTTTTGTCTCCTTTTCCCTTTCATCTTGCTGTCTTCTTCACTTCCCTTTGTTTTTAAAGACTTGTGATCTAATTTGGACCAAGTTTACTTGTTCTTTTATTTTCTCTCTATTGAAGGGAAGTGTTCTGCAAACTTTCCAGTATTTCAATATATTCTGTGAGAGAGTACATTTGCAACAAGTGCAGCATTTGTGCTGTATCACCTCCATATTTCTGCACCTTCCCGATAGCCTGCAAAGCCTCTCCCATCTATTTCTAGCGTTACCAATTAAAAAAGAAAATACTCTTTGCAGTGTATGTGATATTCACCTTGATACCCCTGGCATTCAGAGTGCCTGCTGGTTTTTAAGCTAGTGGTTAAGAACTGTCTGAAATAGTTTTGCACATGGTTTGTGAATCCTCAGTCAGAGCTCTTCCGTCAGTGCTGCTGTGAAGCATTTCTCCTTGGCTTTACGGTTGTTTAACAAATTCCTTTGCAAGAACTCTTGGTCTTGAAAATTAAGCAATCTCTTTCCTCTTGTAAACATTTATTTCCTACAAATAAAACGTCAGTAGCTCTAACACCATTTTTAGTAGATAGAGATCAGCCTAGGACGTGACCAAGATGCACCAAACAAAAAAGTGATTAAGCATTTGGTCTCCCTCCCATCACCTCATTTTTCATTTCATTCTTTCTCCAGGTGTTTTTCCCATGCCATTAAGTTGCTTCCCGGCAAAGCTGTTTGATGCATCTTTCTTCTACCTCTCAGTTTAGAACTAGTTCAGAACCTGAAATGAAATGGGCGCAGACGCTGCTTTCCCTTTGATGGTATTTCCAACCATCTTCAAGAAATGGATCGATTTGCTGCTCCTGTGATCAGTGAGCTTAAAGCTAAGGCATGAACATCTTCCTTCTAACAGCAGGTTAAAAGAAGATGAATCGAACTTAAATAACTGGATCCCATGTAAATGACTTAAAAATTGAGCTAACAAAAAAGCTGATCTTGTGCGGGGAAGGAATTATGCCAGAAATTTTCTCCCCTCAAAAATATACCGTTCTGTAGTTCCTTGTACTTAAGGCACTGAAAGAAAAGGTTTACATGATCAAATTATCAGAATGGTAACATCAATTTATTCAGCTTTAACTGACCACAGATGGCAGAAATTAACGGGACAGCCGTGGTCCTGTTTAATAGATGCAGTATATCTGGAAAGAGTACTGAAAACAAGGACGTTTATTCTAGGCCCTTGTCAGAAATTTTATGCCTAATTTTCAGCATGTTTAATTAGTACATGTAGTTTATATCCTTAAGATTGTTTCTATTTTAAAAACAAAACTGAATTCTATGGGTCTGGGGCATGAATTGGTCACTAACGTACTTTACTGATGTAATGCTCCTTTCATCTTACTTGTTTTTTTTTTCTTTAATTGCAGGATTGGATTGTTCGGAATGAGGAGGAAGCTACAAACAAATTATTCAGACACTGTTACAAGCAGCAGCAATCACAGTATACGGCCAACTGTAAGAAAGCCATGGGCTGGAAGGTAGGTGTTGTTTCCTAAAAGCTTCTTGCATTTCTTCAACTGCTGCATGCTAAATGAGTTTTTTCCCTTGAATGAGTATTTGGCAAAGTCAGCTCAGTTTCCACTTCAAATTGTTGACCATGGCATTTGAAGGTGAGATGCAGTCCAGTTCATCTTGCAGAAACAGGCATAGGTAGGAAGAGTTAACTAGCTTTGTAGGTATGTCACATCCTAATCTCTGCAGCTTGTTCTGAATCCTGGCTAACAGTGGAGGTGCTGGTTTGCAGGTTGGATCAGATGTTCGCTTAAAATTTTGGTGAGCAACTCTAGCTTACAGTAATTATCCGTTCAATTCTTGCTAATGGATCTAAATTCTATATTCACAAATTAATTCTAAAACCTGTACAGCATGCATCCCTCGAGCAACTGGGTAGCTGTACTCAGAGGCTTCCTCTGAGCGTGCTCCCCGCTTGTTTGAGGGAGGATAATCCAGTTCAAGCACCCACTTGAGGGAAAGCAAATGATCTGGAGACTCTGTAGAGTCAGTCTAATCAGCTTCTGCTGATCTTCAAGCTTAATATTGTTAATTTATGAAAATGGCACTCAACCATCGTGATCCAGATATTAATAAACTACCATTTTTCACATTTTTATTGGAAATGTAATGATGGCCAGTGTCACAACCGTGGTGGTTCATATCAGATACTGATCAATATGTGACCGAGCCAAGGTCGCAGTTTAGATATGGAAGAAGACCCTCAGTGTTCTTTTGGTTGCCTGGTTTTCAGAGAAAAATTGCACTCGGACTGTTTGCTCTTGCTCCTCCTGTGCTTCCTTACAGCTTCTGTGTTTACTGCACTATTACAGCAAAACCTGACAACTTTGTGGTCTCACAGCTATGAAGTTCCTGTGGTTTTCTCTAAAATTGCTCCTTGGGCTTTTTGTTGGAGGTGCAAACATTCCTCACTCTGCCTGGCAGCTGTTTGCTGCTCCCTGAGCATGCATATCTCCACAGCGTGAGTTGTCTGGCAAGCGGTGGACCAAATACAGAATGTGTGCAGGGGAAGCTGAGGGCCCTGTGGAGGGGCTGTTAGCAACAAGGGGGAGCTGAATGCTTGGCTGTTCCTCACAGTACGATGCAGGAGGAGTGGGGTGAGGCGAGAGGTGCGAGGTGGAGTAGCTCAGTGGGTTAACAGTCTACAGACTGGGTAGAAGATGAACGTCTTGTGTAGGAAATCAGGGTTCATTAGCTTTGCTCCTTGCAGAAAAATGTGGTATTAATTGCCTTTGGTCTCCTGGGGAACCAGTAGCTGTGTTTGAAACTTTTCTGCTTCTTACTGTGTGATCACTGAGGCATGCTCTGAACAGGAGGATGTCTTTGATGCTGGCAGATCAAAACCTGTAACTGAAATCTTCCGAGATGAGGAAACCTGAATCGCCAGAGCAAGCTTTTAACGAAACAGAGACCTCTCTCTGGAATAAAGGAGTAAGTGTTGCCAGGGACTGGAAATACGAAGCCTGTGTTCTGTAACAGCTGATGCTCTCTGGGGCGCAGCCAGTGCCTGCAAGGCAAAGGAGGAATTACTTGAGGATTTCTATTGAGGGTGGGGAGAAGAGCTGAGTAGCTGTATGAGGGAGTGAAAGGGCAGCCCGACATGATGTGTGCTTAACACGAGTTCCACTGCTTGCAGGTGTGAAATACATGAAGCGGGAGCATTAGAAAATACCCTACAGTGCTGGGTAACGTGGCCAAGGACTTTCTCTCCCTGTTGATGCTAATTCATTTTGAATCTCTGCGTTTAATTTGAGGCTTTCCGTCCACTTGAGTGTTCTGACACTGAGGATTGACTTCAGTGTGGATAAAGTCTATGCTAAGGGATTGTTTCATCTCTTTAACAGTGAATATCTAAGAGGAGGAGAGAAAGAACTTGTTGTGTGTGGTGTTTGCATGAGAAGCAGTTCCCAGCTGTGATTTCCCTCTTGCTCCTCTCAGCATTTTTCTGCTCATGCTTTACTATTCTTAGTGATTTCTTTCACTGTAGTCACCTGAGATAGGACTGTTTATTTTCTTATCTGTAAAGGTAGCCAGTTTGCAGATATGCCTGTGGAACATATGGCATAAATTCTTAGATAGTGCTGATGTAGAGAAAAATACCATTATGAGCAAAACCTCATCTCCCTGCAGGATGACACAGTGCATAATTCTCTGCAGCAGCTCTTTACCTAGACAGGCTCTGATTCCACGCTGCGAGACCTGTGGCATGCAAAACCCTGGGCAAACTCCACAGCAGTAACAGTTTGTTTCTTGTGTTGTTTCCAAAGGGGCACTTTGAACAGAAGCAGTAAAACACAGGTGGACTTTGGTTTGAACCATCGTTGCCTTTGACAAAATTCATGTCAATACAAAGTGCTTTTGTGGGAATGGATGGCCCTGGGTCATGGTGTCATGTATTTGTGAGACTGAGTAAGCTGTGGAGTGGTGTGACTGGGGAGTTCTTAGGAGCTGTCTGATAAAACCTATTGCCAGCAAGCTTATCTACATTCATCCAATATCCTTAATTGAGTTTTTTTAACGTAACACAATTGATACCGGTGCTTAAATTTCAGTTAGTCTGTGATAACTGTGAAACAGGAGAGCTCCCAGTTAGATGGTAGAGTAATCGCTCAGAAGCAGAAAAAAGTCTGGAAGATTAGTTACTAGAAATCTTATTTTGCTGAAAACACCGAAATGCATTAAAACAGACAAGTGCATTAACAAACTTAAAATAAGCTTTTTATTACTTTTTTTTTCCTATGGAATTCAAAGCTTTGGCACTCTAAGTAAAGCTGGAAGTGGAAATCTCAGCAGCGCTGCATTAATTTTTCAAGCCTTAATGTGCCAGACAGGGAATAAGTTATTACATCTGTTGCCCTCTGGGAGGAAGAATGAAAAGCACAAAAATGATTCTCTACCGTTAGGATGGAGCCACTGAATAATAGCTGATAGAAGCAGCTGCATGGTGGAAGAAAAGCTTACAGCAGCTTTTGTGTCATCATTAGGGGTGAACATTTCTCTGTATAACTAGTGTAGCAAGATTAGGAAACATGGCAGGGCTTATTTGTTCTTCTCAAGGGGCCCTTTACAATTATGAGAGAATTTCAAATGAGTACCTCGTGCGCAGCCGTGGCTGATCTATGTGAGACTCCTTTTTTTTCCCCTAAGTTAAATTTACAGCCTGTACAAACTGCTTCCAGGATACACGGGAGAAAATGCAAGCCAGTGAGCGCACTGTGGCTCTCAGGCTGTGGTACCTTCAGGCAGGCTCGTGTGTTGCCCATCCCTGTAGGGAGGGACCTGGAGCAAGGGATGGGCTCCTGGCTAGAGGGAGCAAATCCATGGGGTCCTTGTGCCACTAGGTTTCTTGTTAATGATTGTCTCGATAGTAAGTACAGCTGTAAAGCTTTGTAAGGGCTAGTCTCGCAGAAAAACAGAGAGGTAGCCCCAGTCTTGAGTGGGCAAGTATGGGAATTACATAGGTGTCCATGAATGCTACAGGGGGCAGTAGAGGATGCCAAATCCCTGCTACGCTGTTGCTCCTAAGTGTCACAAAGCATCTCAGCCATTAGGTGTCTTTGAGCAGTATGAACCGCTTTGCTATTATGGTATAGAGCTGAAGAAGGACAAGGGATTATCTTTCTGGTGGTCCAGCTACTGTGCTTTTATATGCTATTAAAGCCATTGCTGTGTCTTTTAGACAAGTGTGTTGAAAAGATACTCGGATCATGAAAGAGGAAAGCCATTGCACAGCCTTTTAGCTTCTGCTGGTCATTTATTTCTGTGATTCTGAAAGTCTCAGCCTCTTTCTGGCTCCTCATTGGAATGTCAAGTGTTATCATGACATGTGGAGGAGGGTAGCCAGCTGAGACCAAGTATCTAAGGCCTTTTAGAATCTCTCCTGTGTTGAAAAGACAATTAGAATACTAAGTATAGATTTTCAAATTCATCTTTATTTAATCAATCTTCAAGTAGCTTAATAAGTTGCTTTGTTGTAGGCTGCCGTTGACTGGGGGGCCTAAGGAAAGCTCACTTCACCCGATGGAGCTAGCAGTATTGTCTGAGAGTTTCCATGTGCGTTTCTGCTAATTAGTACTGAAGTGATATTATTTTTCATCGAATGGCTATGCCTTGTCAAGGGGTTGTCTGAGGTCTGTGATCCTGAATGGTGTGGCAATTTACTGGACCACAGGACATAATGCATCAACAAAGCATGTATTAAGCCTGATGTGAGCTAATAGGGAAAGGAAGTGAAAACTAAAGCAGCTAATGGAAACATTCTGTCGCTAATTCATTGCAAATGCTATCAAACTGTACTGGTTTGTTGAGGCAACCTAGCAACAGCCTTTGACTGTTCCTTCCATTCATTCATTAATTTTCTTAATACTTGTATTTGTCTTGGGCAATGCCAGAGCAGTTGTTGGTATGTAGATTTAGCTGAAATCAGCCTTCCTAAGCTTGATTCATCACTATTTAATTAAAGGTTGTTGGACATCTTCGGTGTAGTCTGCGTAGAGTGGGTACACCTTAAACCTTACCCAGTTGAATTTGACAGCTCATCACTAAATCCTGACAGGTCGTGTGCTCATACTGAATAAATCAACATTGTCCTTTGTAAACCAGCGTAGCTATGCTACTGTCAACAAGTTTGAAATGAGGAACCTTCCTAATCATAAGCTCTTTACACTGATGCTATGGAGCAGTGGTGTGCTGAATGTGAAATCATTTGTTTGTAAATGCAGAGTAAATATGTCTCTGTATTTTTGTGTGTGTGTGTAAACATGCATAAAGCCAAAAAGCTTTCTCACTATTCTTGCCTCTCTGCTAACTTGTAATTAGCTCTATGTGTTGAACTAAACAGAAGGCTCCCTAAAAACATGTGTAAATTATTTTTTCGTTCTTAAAGTCCATCTTACCTGAGAGGTCAGCTGTAGCTAAAGGCATGCAAAGGTCACTGCACAACAGCTTGGGAAAGAGGAATCTGCAAGTGTTATAGAGACCAGCAATTAGAAGTAAGGGGTAGGCTTTCTCTTGTGAAGGGCAGTCTGTCTCAGAGGTAGATGAATACTGACATATCCCCTTTAGAGAAGAAGCTCAGAAATGACAGCCATTTGGATTTCTGTCTGGAAATGCTGTCAACACCCACACATCATGGAAAAAAAAACCCAAAACCCGTGGTCTCTTGGCTGCCTGCGGCTGCAGCCATCTGTTTGGATGGCACATTCCTGCTCCTAGCTTCGTTGGAGTGGTTCACTAGGACTCTGTGGGTGCCAGGCAGCAATAGCTGGAAAAGAGCAGGCTGTATATCTCATCACGGACTGTTTTGTTATCAGGAGCCCTCATTCTGCATGACTGCAATCGCATTGCAAGTACCCTTGCTTTGCCAACATTTGTTTGGTACTTACTTGTCAAAGTAAAGAAAGAGAGATGAGGGAAACTACCTTTGTGTGGTCCTGCCTAGGTGCAGTGAGTGCCTTAAGTTATATAGTATGGGACAATCCAAATGCCTTTGAGGTGGTAATCTCCCAAGCTTTCAGACCAATTGAAAAGAACCACTACATTTTCATCACCCAGTGAATCAGCTGGGACTTGTGGCCTAGGATGGTTCCGGGATGGAAGGCAGTCAAAGGAGCTAATTGTGTTGCTATTGGGTATGGACACAGCCCTTTAAAAACAAAAACAAAAACTGCGTTTATTAACCATGTCTTAAAAGTGGGAAGATGTGCAGAGCTAGAAGATAATGCAACTGTAAGATATTTTATATGCAGTGGATTTCACTTATTTTTGTTCTGTGTTTAACAATAGGATGATTTCACCCAGGAAGAACAATCACTCGTGATTATTAATTCATTAGATACTAAATACAGTGGTGTTTATCTCAGTTTTGCATAAGAGCTTTTCAGATAACAAAAAGCCACCAGTACCATCACACTCAATCAAAGTAAGTGTCACTTGAGGTATGATGTCATAGAGCATCAAGTTCCCGAAGACTGAGAACAGCGCTGTGGTTTGTGTGGTGGTGTTACACTCTAGGTTACGCATACTGAGCACATGCAGTGTCTCTGCCTTTGAAGGTGACAACAAGTATTCAGATCTGCTCTGTCACAAAGTCTGTGCTGTGTCCATTTGCTTTCTGTATTATGGAATACCACATCCACAGTTGCCACTAAATGAGATAATAGCTGGGCTGTGAGGTTAGATTGAAAAGAGTTTATCTTCACAACTGTGTGTTTCCTATACTCACTCAAATGTGAACGTAGCCAGAGCCAATGCACTACCTGTGCTGGAACTGCAGAGAGGGCTGTGTGTTGTCAGACCTCACAGGAAGGAGCCCTGAGCTGCCCTCTCATGCTGACAGTAGGAAGGAACATTTGATTTCAGTTCTTCTGGTTCTGCTGTCTGAAAGCACGAGGTGCTTGGGAGGATTGAAAATTCTAGCCATCCACTAACGAGACAGGCTTTTAAGGTTAATGGCTGAGAGCCCCACGAGCTCCCTTTGTAAAACACAGCTAGGTTTATGGGTAACATCAGGTACTAATTTTCCCTTTGCCAAAAAGCAGTGTTTTAAAAGGTTTTTTCTTTCTTTCAAACTGCAGGCAAATGAGATCTCTTTATTACATGGTTCCTTATTGTAGAACAAATGTTCTGCGCCCAGTCTTCATCTAAAATGTCTGTTATTTGCCCTTTTTTTCTAAAAAGCCTCACTGCTTCTTACATGTAACTATTATTCCTTTATTTCCTATAACCACATCTTTTTTTCTCATAAGCGGTGATAATTTAATAATTTTCTTTCCAACTCTGCTGCAGCGCATACTGGTGTGCGTGAGGACCACATCCAAGTCCTCCTTAGTGGCCAAGTGCCTTTCACATCTCTGCTGGTGACAGGTGACAGGATGCCTTTCAACTGCTCTCATGCTCAGCATTGCGTGCGCTGGAGGAGCAGTGCAGGAAGCACGGTCCACCTGTGCCTGGCTTCCAAGTGCCTTTCACCCTTGGCTAGACAAATGATGCCACCGCATTACTGATCTTGCAGTTTTGGAGGGTTTTGTTAACACTGCCAGTGTATTTTCTCCCCAAGATGAGGCAAGGCCTGATGGTAGCACCTTTCTCAGTCAACTTGGGGTTGACTGAGGGTAAATACTGCAGTACGTTCTGTGTATGTAACCACTGTGATTATGGGATTAAGTCTGAAGGGAAAGCCAAGTTTTGCAGGCAGTTAAAAATCTCCTACAGGAGCTCTTCTTTGTCTTTTACTGTAGAAAATAGACTCATTTCCCCTTGACAGGTTTCCAGCTATGAAAACTGACTGTGGGCTAAGAAGCCAGCACGTCAGTGAGAGTGTTAATTTTCTTTCGAGAGGATCATTGTTAAGTGGAAATGCACTTGTTTTTGGAAAAAATACAAAAATGTAACTTCAATTTTATTTAATTTTATTTGCTCCTAATCTTGTAAATTCATTTTTCTGCTTTTATCCATTTTTCCTTTTCACACTTTGTGAATGTTGCCATAGTTACGCATAAATTGCTGATAATTTCACTCACTAAAGGAAATAAAACAACTTTTTTTTTCCCCCCATCTATATCTTGGTAGCTATGAAGTAAAAAGCTTTTACTTGTAACAATAAGAGCTGTCCTCCTCCACCGCCCACCTTCTTGTTGGTTGTGACCATTACAGTGGCAGCATTTTTCTGGCTTATTTTTAACTGATGATTCAGAATCTTAGAAATGAGATTCCATGATCAGGAACAACCCCAGTAGGTGTTAATATTTGAATGGGATGTGGGAAGACCTGGAAATCTGTAATGTTCTGTCAGGCTCTGAGAAACCACATGGGTCTCCTGGTCTTTTCAACAGTAGAGTATTGCTGGGCAGATGTTTCTTGTAACCCTTTGCTTTGGGTGCAGAGACATCCTAAGTTTGTGACTGTTACTTTGAAGCAAGGACCTGCTTCTCACTGGCTTCCCTATACACCACGCTGTGGCCCAAAAGAACACAGATAATATTTCCAGATTAAGTTTCTACATATGAATCTGTAAAGGCTGCAAACAGACAAACGTATACATACATATACAGACATCTAATTTAGCAACTCCTTTTTTTCTTCGTTTAATTTTTGGTATGCGTTATTATCTAAATAGTCATGGCTGTAGCTTGATGTTCAATGTCTGTTCAGCCTTTAGAAACTGTTGCAGTACTTAAATGTGTGCAACAACATAGAGAAACACTGAGGAGGTGGACGCCATGGGTGAATAGAGAAAATGGCAGAAAGCACCATCATAAAAACATAGTGTTTGATAATGGAGTATTTCCTTGGCAGTAAAAGCATTTCAGTGAAATGATTGGATTGCATCTTTTTTATAAGATTAAGAATAAAAGTTAGTTTTGTAGTTAACTGATGTCAGTGCTTGGAAAGAATCATATTTGTTTTAAGTGACCGCTTCTTTTAGAGTTTGTCAGGTAGGCAGCCAAAGCAAACCCTTCCTAAGATGACCTCCATTCCATCCATTCCATGTGTGTTTTGCTTCCCCAGTAAGGAGAGAATATGATCTGCAGTTCTCTGCAGCTTGCATAGATCTATTACCGAGGCTGAAAATGGAAACTGTACAATTCTAGAACTAAATATGTTCTGAAAAACATGCCTCACTTAAAATACCAGTAACACCACTTCATAATCAGACTGTTTCTTTTTCTGGATGTATTTTCCGTTCTTCAAATGTGGAAGGTGAAGTGTTTGGTGTGGAAGGTGTCTCCGGTTTCACCTTGCTTAAAGAACATGGGAATTTCAACATCTGTCACGAGGTTTGACACTGTCTCATTGCTTTGCTTTTGTGGTTTGTGAGTGTTTCCTTTGGAAAACTGACTGGCCCCTGTTCTCCAATGTCTATTTCCACAGTGTTCATCTCTAACGAGAAAAATCAGTAAGAATTTAAAAATAAGGCTTGTAAGGCTTTAAGAATTTCAGCTTACACTTCAGATGTCTGACAGGCTGGAGAATATGTTCAGGCATAACAAGAAGAAATGATGCATCTTTGTGTAAAAATGCCTCTCTTTCTGTCTTCTGAAATATGGCCGCCTTAAAATGAGACTTTTAAAATAAGCATAGCAAAGGAAGCCTTGTAAAAAAAGCGTATTTTCTCTTTTTGAAGAGGTATGAAGTCAGATGGTAGATGTTTTCTTTAAAAGGAAACAAACAAATTTGTTGTTTTCCTGTTGATACTCATTTGAGGTGGGGTAAATTGAATATAATGGCTTAGTTCTTCATATGGCAATTTCTGTTTTCTCTAGGGGAATGTACTTCTGTATATGAAGACTTCCTTAACAGTAATTCCCAGATGCATGGCAGAAATACTATCTTCTGTGTCACTCAAAATATCAAAGTTATTTATATCATTATTTGCACGGTTGCTGAATTTACCTTTCTGGTTTCTGCATTTGAATATTCTATTATACTTCCTTTCAGTAGATACTACGGTAGCATTGTAACTGTGCTTCACAATGATTTCTGAAGTTGTTTTGGGGCATCCATTTACACAGATACGTACATTACATTGTAGAGTGATGCTGTGAAATTCGTACGTCTATCTGGATTTTGAATGGAAAGATATTTTTTCAGGTGTTTTGGGTCATGCTTTGCTTTCAGGCTGCAAATAGAACTATAGCTGCACAACTCAGGCACAAGTGTCACTGTGTATTGTTGCAGGTGAGGGCCCTGTGTGCAGCAGGAGACTGAGATTATATTTTAGTAATATATCTGTGTGTAGGTGGAAGTGGAGTACAAGCCCAATGTGCACTTCTGAGTTTCATTCTGTACTTAAATTGAAACACAGCAAAAATGAGTAATGCACATAGCTGTAAGAAGGAAATGACTGCACACTGGAAGTGGATGCCTGGCAAGCCCAACAGTCTGCCTAGCTTTGAGCAGTACTTTGGTGTTGGCCAAAACTGACATCAGGGGCAGCTGGTTGTCAGTCCGGAGTGCAGTAACCGGCTCTGCTTTCTGTGACCATCTCCACTTGGCCATCCACCTCTATCTGCAGCCCATCAGCTCACAGAATCACAGAATGGCCCAGGTTGGAAGGGAGCTCAGGAACCTGTTTATCTCTGGCTTGAAAGCTTAGCACTTGATTGAGCTGGTTTTGGTGTGACTGCTCTCAGTGCTGTTCCTGAATTATTGCTTGGTCTTTGCATTTACTGAGGACCCGTGGACTGTAGGTGGCCCTGTTGCTGTCACCATAGCTGCTCTCCTCTATCAAGGGCCTCATGGCCCACGTGGTACAGAATCGCTCTTGTCCTCTTGTTGTTGTAGTTTTATTTTTTTGCTTTCCTTAATTGGTCTTGTTTGTTCGTTTTAAGGGGGTAATCGAGTGACCTAATAGATGGTGTTTTTTCTAAGCATTGACCAGATGATTGTGTCTTACATTTACTAATGTGCTCAAACTTTAACTCTTGGCTTGGAATTCAGCACGGTTTATTGGTGGCCGTTCAGTACTTCTGTAAAAGCTCTCTTTTTTTGGCTGAAATTATCTGGAACTTCACAGTGAATTCAACTGAGTTTACTACAATGAATGAATATATTTAAATAATGTATTACAATGAAAGGAGCTAATGGTGTAGTAGTTCAAAATAAGTTGTGTCTGGGAAATAGCAGGTATGTTACAGGTGTTCTCCCTTCCAAGGCCTTTTTAAGCATAGTATATCCAGGTTAAACTCACCACCCACTTAAATATGTCTGCTTCAGTAGGAAAATATTCAATAGTCTGTCTCTGTACTGTCCCATAGTGTGTGGCTTTTCACATGCAAGCTAAACTGCTAGTGATGTTGTACAGTAAATGCAAATTGTCCTTTGCAAACCCTGAGCATTAGAGTTGGGTGCTGCTGTTTAGCTCTGGCAGCTTTATGAGGGAGAGAAAACATTCTAACCTGAACAGGTTCACCTGATCAGTTATCATAAAGGGGCAGTCAGAGAACTATCAGTATTATTCTAGGAAGTTATGTTCGTGCTCACGTAGGTGCTCAAATGCCTTACTGAAAAAACAGACTGTGCCCAGAGATCCCACAGGGAGCTAATGCCTCTCATGGAGAGCTTGTGTCGATTTATCTTGGAGAGGGGTGACCAATGGTTGATGTGGCTGATACACAGGTTCAGTCTTGAATGGCAGGATCTGAAGTTGAATGGATTTGGCTACAGGAATGTTAGGTGTAACAGCTGAAATAAGACACTGCATAAGGCAGAAGATGAAAGGTTTTAAAGGTTAGGAAGCACAAACAACTTTTCTGAAGCGTGAAATGTGTCTGCTTTATACTTCATGTGGCACCATTTCTCCTCTAACTTTTTAATCTGTCCTTCCTTAATGCAATTCCTTGATCACTGGTTAAGTTCCTTACATAAAGCTGAGAAATGTCCAGACTACACCAAAAGGGCTTTGAGGGAACTTTGATTTTGTTTCCCTTTTTTCCTTCTGAATGATTGCAGACATTTGCGCCAGGCTAAGTTTAGGTTGGACATTAGGAAGCACTTCTTTACAGAAAGGGTTGTTAAGCACTGTAATGGGCTCCCCAGGGAGGTGGTTGAGTCACCATCCCTGGATGTGTTTAAAAACCATTTGGATGTGGTGCTCAGGGACATGGTTTAGCAGAGGGGTGTTAGAGTTAGGGTGGTAGTATGGTTTGGTTTTGGTTGGGCTTGATGATCTTGAAGGTCTTTTCCAACCTGAGCGATTCTATGATTCTGATGTACACATGCCAGTTGTCTTTGAGAATCTGTGTGAAGTGACTGCTGTAGTACAATCAATACAAAAATAATACGGTTTTCACATTGTTCTTTTTGTGGCCAGTGCATATTAGTTAGTTCTATGTGCATCTTCTTCAGTTCTCTGTCTGATGTGTCCAGACTATTTTGTTCACATTGATTCCAGTGCATTCAGTGAGAACGTTGTGCTTCAGTCTCCCAGCTAGCCAGTTTTTTTCAGCCTTTTGAGTGAAAGGAAAAGGACAGGCCAACCCTCCTGTTTTTGACTTGCTAAAGAATTCCATCTGTGACTTTCCCTCTTTAATATGTGCAGTGCTGGGATAAGAGTTTCCAAAATTGCAGACTTTCTGGAGATAAGCTCAGTAGTAGTAGATGAAGCAGTATTTTCTACTGTTGCTCCATGAAATACTTTCTCATAGAATTAATGGTTTTAGTGAATGCTGATAATAAGTGGGGAACTGCTGCATGTGTTGATGGATTAATGATCAAAAATACTTCCTGATTAAAAATGTAGTTCACTTTGATACTTCACTTGACCTCCTTGACTGTAATCACGACAAGGTTGGATTTAAGAGCACTGAATGGGTTAGCCCTTCAGCAGATGAGGTATGCAGCATTTACTCCCGTATCCTGGAACTCCCAAGTCTCCATCTGAGACTACTGTTGTCCCTTGTATCTTTGTATATTTTCTAGTGCCAAATAGTTTGGACACATTATGTTGTTTGTTATCTGTGGAAAATTTTAAATCTATTTAAAATTCCTCCGAGTATACAGCTATTAAATTTTGATATTATGTAGAGGAAGAAATACCTGACTTGACAAGATCTATATAAGGAGTTAGAAGGATTTTTACATAGGAATGGTACACATCCTTCCTTTTGAATCTTCTGGGATTATTATTGCTATTTTAAGGTTACAGCACAATCGTCACCTTACGCTATCGATTAATTTCAAATCGATGATTCCCAAGTCGTCATCTTCTGTATTTTCACTGAGTTTAGCTTCTGCAATGACATTAATTGCAACATACTTACATTACTGCTGCTTTGCTAGGTTTAGCAATGCCTTCAAGGTTTTGCTGGATGATGGGATTTAAGCTACTCTTTCAGTTCTGTGACTCCACTGCATGTCTTCTAAAGAACTATCCTTTAAATGTTCAATTCCCTAGTAGATTTGATTATTAAGATGAAGAACAGATGCATTATGTTCACAAAACTCTTGTGTCACTTCATGGGTGGATTTGCTACCGTTTGAGGTGGAAGACAGGTCTGACACATTAGTAGTCCTGTATTTTGTTTAAAGCTAATACAGGGAACTGAGGAGAACAGGGGTGTGTGGAGATCAAGTGAAGGTGACACAGCAGAATTGCTGTTGAAGCGGCACAGCATTACTTGTGTAACTTAACGTTACATGTTAGTGCCATCTGAAGCGTAGGGAAATCCTGTCTGGCCACGGTGGGGAGCTCAGCATCAGAAACTGCCAGAAAGAAATGCTGAGATGCAAGACCAATAAACCTGAGGTCATGGCCGTGCATGCTGCGCTGTTCGGGTGCACTGAACTTAAGATGCACATGCTTTGATTATGCAAAGCATGAGCAATTTATATCAGTTCTTAGATGTGCTGCAGGTATGGTTTAACTGAGAAACACTTGTAGAAGATCAAACAGATGTAGGATTCAACACCTATGCATTATGCAGTTATTAACTCCCCGTTGAAGCTCTGACTGGATTACTAATAGCATGTAGGAGTGCATGTGTTGCTCTGGGTTTTAATGAAGAGTCAATTATTATATTCTTTCATGATGTTGACTTGTGGATCTTGATTCATAAAGGATAGTTGGAATAACAAGACGCATTGGCAGTATTGTCAGTAACTGCATAATTATAATTAAAAGATACTGAGGCTGTTTCAAATGAGTTTTGAAGGCTAACATTCTTCAATGTTACCTCTTCTGGTATGATAATGTAAAGTTGATTTAGGCATAGTTTCATGAAGCATCATCTGACTTGATTAGCACAGAATTGGACATCAGAATATCTGTCTGCTTACAGATAGCAAAAAGTCTGAGGAGATGAAAGAAATGAACTTGTGTGTAACCAATCAGAGAGTAGTCAATAGATAGTTGGGGGTGGGGGAGTGAAGGGAAAAGAACCAAGGACCTTTAAATTGAGGGGAAAAACTTAGCAAAACTGTCAGGACAAAGCATGCCTGGAAGCCTTCCAACAGATTTTAGTAACATCTGTGTTTTAAATTGGAGAAACTGAATTGCTTGCTTGTCTGTTAATTAGGAAGGCTGTTACGTTGTATGTGAAAAATGAAATTTGAATAATAAACCTGTCACAAGGACTGCCAGGCATTTTTTTTCCTAGACAAATACTCTCATTTGGAGGTGAGAAGAGTGTCTTTTGTGCTTTGATGGATTGTTCACTACAGCTCTGGGCTGAATACTCCAAAAGTTGGTCTGCAAACCAATACTTTATGTCCCCATTCTAAAACTTAGAAGCCTTTGGGAATGTCATATTAAGGCTGAGTTCTCAGCAGTCTTGAAATTTCTGACATCATGCTGAAAAGCTCTTAGTTTTTAAGGTAGAAGTCAAGATCTCCATGGGAGGATGGAGCCCTCCCTCAGCATGGGGAGACCATGCTCACTGGTTTCATTTTGATTTCACGGAGTGAGGAACTGTTTGAGATGGGACAAAGCTGCTAAATAAATAAATGCATTAAATGGGGTTGAACGTGTCTTGGGGGAAAAATAAGTAAGCTGGGCATTATGAGACTGTTGACTTTGTAGAAACTGAGATAACAGAGCGTGCCTTTGTAAAAGTTTAGCTAGCTAAAACAGAGGTTAAACAACGTTTAAAAGATGTTATTTAATGCTCCTGTTGTGATTACAGAGGAATGATCTGATCGTTGTTTGCTGCTTTTGTGCAGCAGTCAGGAAAGACAATATAGATTGCTGAAACACAGCTTTCTTCTTGATAGCAGCATTCTTTGTTGTCACTGGGCATTTGTATTTCCTGGCCATAAGCACATTGTATTTCAAACAAAGCTTAATGAAAGAGGAAAGCACCCCAGTCTTTCTTAAGAGCTAGAATTGAAATTTATCTTTCTTGGGTAAGAAAGTAGGTGCAAAACTATTCCTACTACTTTAGCTGAAGTTGAGCCTGCCAGAACCAAGGCAGAGCAGGGAAGCCTGTTGGAGGCGTTCGAGGCCGGGCTGGATGTGGCTCTGGGCAGCCTGGTTCAGTGGTTGGCGACCCTGCCCACGGCAGGGGAGTTGAAAATAGATGATCTTTGAGGTCCCCCAGACTCTTTCTTTTACTCTTCTGAAGGTAAAAATACCCACTCTGTTTTTTTGGTTGCTGAGCGTAAATGACTGCCCTGCCTCCATCTGCCTGCACCTGTTTGCGTGTTCTTCCATTGATCTTAACCAGGAAGAGAAGGAGCAATTTTATCCTCAGCACGTTAAAACCTACTGTCTGCAGAGCAGGGTGTAAAGAAAGTACCTGTCTGTATTTCATTGAGCCCTTGGTATTCATGCTCCAGTTAATGCCAGTTATTAATCTGTCATTTGTGTCATTGGCATTTAAATTATACAACACAGAAGGTGGTTAGGACTTTCCAGAAGATGACAACAATCAGCACACATAACAATTGTATAGAGAGCTACTGCTCGTTTTCTGAATGGTTTCTCAAAGATCACTCATATAGTCTGGACCTTCTCTGTGTCTGTAAATGTGATTTGTAAATTGATTTGAACGGGACGTTATTTTAAGTCTGTTTTTGCTGCTCTTAAGCCTTGAATGTAATTGAGCTGGTTTAGTTCTTGAGTTGTTGCTAATATATACATACCAATAGCCGTGGTGAATTGATAGGATGCTAAATCAAAGTGAGCAAATATTATTCAAAGGTCAAAGTAAATAAGGAACAATGTGAAATATTTCTACATCACAGCCCTGAATTGTGATGCTAATGCTATGATTTTTAAGTTGTATTTGCTTCTTTTGGTTCTTAACAATAAGTCCAGATAAAGAAGAGTAACCTGTTTTTGAAAGAAGTTTAGAAGTAAAATATGTTGGCTCCTTCTCCCAGGTGACAATGAAAGGACAACAAGTAGCTGTTTTATGTTGCTTCAGGGCAAGTTCAGGTTGAATATTAGGAAAAATTTCCTCTCAGAAAGAGTGGTAATGCATTGGAACAGGCTGCTCAGAGAGGGGGAGTCGCCGTCCCTGGAGGTGTTCAAGGGATGTGTGGATGTGGCACTGTAGGACATGGTTAGTCAACATGGTGGGGGTGAGTAGGGATTGGATTAGATGATCTCGGTGGTCTTTTCCAACTTAATGATTCTATATATCAGAACTGTGATATCTCGAAGTAATGAACTGCTGTCCCGGTCCCACAGTACTGGTGGAGAAGCTGAGGAGGTGCAGACTGCTCTGTTGAGGACTGACCTGTCCTTTCCTGGTCAGTGCTTGGACCAGGCCTGTTAATTCTTATTGTGAGGAACATCTGAGATATTTCAGGCCTGCTGATGCAGTTTAAAGATTTGGACAGAATGTTGGTGATTTATCATGCCTCCATTTTTTTCGGCTCAAGTTGAATGAGCAGATAAAATGCAAACATACATTAGCTTAGAAATAGCTTTTTATGTTGTTATACCCAGGGTTTTTCTCTTTAAATATTTAGAGTAAATGTATTCATAGTGTTGTATATTATGTCTGTAGAAATGCCTTTGCAGTTTGTCAATGTGTTATGAAAAATAATGGAAAATACTCTTTTTCTAATAGAAAACATAGAAATTGAAGGCAGTGGGACTGGTAAAAGTTAGGTCCCAAAGAGACATTGCTCCTTGTGTTCTGTATTTGAAATTCAAATTGTAATTACAATATTGCACTTGGAGATTGTTCTAACAGTGATTTAAATTCTTCCCAGTAATCATTTCTCTATAATGACGAGGTACTGCAGGCAATACATAAATATCTGTGATGGTTATAGTTGGCTATTTTAATCCTGGATATGGAGTGCTTAGATGAGTGTTAAAATTACTTGAAAATATTGCCTGTGCCAAAAGAAATTCCAATCATGAAGAATGTTTATAGCGACCATCTAAGACTCGCTTTCAGGACAATAGAGCTGGCATTTTCTGGAGTACAAAACCATGCACCTCCTTACTGGGGCTACTGACAGGAATGTATGTAGTATCTCATGCGTATGCCGTCGTTGTGTTGTATAGTGAGAATGTACCTATAGTGCCATGCTGTGATGTATATGTAAACTGCAGTATATGAGACTGCAGCTTGACCTTTTATCTTAGCTAGAGGCTGGTGAGATATACTCCACCTCATAGCTAGAGTTTGGTGAGGCATAAATATGTGTGGTTTTCAAGGAAGTGTGTGGCTGGTTGGTAGAGAGTGCAGCCAAGTGGGCTGATGCTGTGAGATATGAGTAGGTTTACTTCAATAAATTGTTTGGTAGTCTGCGATATTTCAATAATCAGTGTCTTCATCTTCCCTGTAGGAAATCTCTAACCTTTTCACTCCAAAAGAATGAACAAAATCATTGA
Source organism: Bambusicola thoracicus (assembly GCA_002909625.1). Taxonomy (NCBI): domain Eukaryota; kingdom Metazoa; phylum Chordata; class Aves; order Galliformes; family Phasianidae; genus Bambusicola; species Bambusicola thoracicus. The sequence continues at coordinate 460 of PPHD01008681.1, read as the reverse complement.
AATTTAAAATACAATCTTCAAAATATGTGTGTACATGAATTGGCATCAAAGACATGTATTTAAAGAAAATTTACTGAAAGGTTAGCCTGTATATGCATAATCAGGCCCTATTATGGAAACCTGGAAGTCCGGTTGTCAGAACTACAGTTATTTTTGTGAGGACTCGTGCTGCAAAGCTGACATGAAGTATCACTAATTTGCATTAGACACTTCTGTGTGTATTTGTTAATAAACCCATCTTGTCTACGTTGAGGGATTGTGGAGTGCAATAGGTCTTCTGCTGAGAATAGCAACACGTCATATATGTTTAGAACATTGTTACCTTTAACCAATAAACTACAAACAATATGGGCATTTCTTACCAAATTTTAAGGAACAAAAATACCTTGAAACCAGAAAAACAAAACGTAACTCTTTCTGTGGGTAGTAGGGAGCAGGCAGTGTGCGTTCATGAAAGAAA